>JBBPBX010024481.1:0-39633 GCA_038048925.1 Garcialebias charrua
GTAGTGTAAATGTAAACAGTAGCAATTAAATATAAGCAGTAGTAATAAAAGTAAACAGTATTAATAAATGTAAACAGAGAATGTAAACAGTACCATGACTATAGGCAGCGATGCAATACAAACATCAGTGCAAGTATGAGAAGTAGTGCAAACTGTATGAGCACATGACCGAGAGTTTAGTGAATAACCCGTCTGATGACACAGAGTCCAGTGCCAAAATCTTTGTGTTGAGTGGTAATGTGTGAGAAAGTTTTAGTGTTAAGGCAGTTCAAATGGGAGAGGGGGCAGAGCAGGCAGAGTGTTTAGCATCCTGACTGCCTGATGAACAGAGCTGTCTCTCAGTCTGCTGGTTCGAGCCTGGAGACTCCTCAGTCTCCTCCCTGATGGCAGCAGTCTGAAGCAGCTGTGTAGTGGGTGTGTGGGATCACCTGCCATGCAGAGGGCTTTCCGAGTGAGGCGTTTGCTGTGTAAGTCCTGCAGTGAGGGAAAGGAGGTGCCCACGATCTTCTCAGCTGCTCTCACAATGCGCTGGAGGCTCTTGCGGCTGGATGCAGTACATGCACCAAACCACACAGTGATGCAGCTGGTCAGGACACTTTCTATGGCACCTCTGTAGAAGGTGCTCATGATGGGGGTTGAAGCTCCAGCCCTTTTCAGCTTGCGGAGAAAGTAGAGACGCTGGTGAGCCTTCTTTGCCAGTGATGCAGTGTTCCTGCTCCAGGACAGGTCCTCTGAGACATGCACTCCCAGGAACTTGGTGCTGTCTACTCTCTCCACTGCGGTGCTGTTGATGGTCAGAGGGGCATGTTGGGCATCCCTCTTCCTGAAGTCCACAACAATCTCCTTTGTCTTCTCCACGTTGAGAGTGAGATTGTTGTGTCCGCACCACAAGGCCAGGCGGCTCACCTCGTTCCTGTAGTCCGTCTCATCGTTGTTGCTGATGAGACCCACCACTGTTGTGTCGTCCGCAAACTTGATGAAGTGGTTGGAGCTGTATGATGGTGTGCAGTCGTGTGTTAGCAGGGTGAATAGAAGGGGGCTCAGCACACATCCTTGTGGGGCCCCTGTGTTCAATGTGATGGTGCTAGATGTGTTACTCCCGATCCGCACTGTCTGTGGTCTCCCGGTCAGGAAGTCTAGCAGCCAGTTACACATTGAGGTGTTCAGCCCCAGACTGTCCAGTTTAAGGATGAGCTGTTGGGGGATGATGGTGTTGAATGCCGAGCTGAAGTCGATGAACAGCATTCTAACATAGGAGTCCTTCGTGTCCAGATGTGTGAGAGCTGTGTGAAGGGCAGAGGAGATGGCATCGTCGGTTGAGCGATTAGGTCGGTATGCAAATTGGAAGGGATCCAGGGAGGCAGGGAGGACAGATGTGATGCTTTTCATGACTAGCCGTTCAAAGCACTTCATCAGGATGGGGGTGAGTGCTACTGGGCGATAGTCATTGAGGCATGCGGGCGTTGCCTTCTTTGGGACAGGGATGATGGTGGTGGCTTTGAAACAGGTGGGGACGATGGCCTGGCTCAGTGAGATGTTAAAGATGTCCGTGAAGACCGCTGCGAGTTCCCCTGCACAGTCCTTCAGCACACGACCAGGTATGTTGTCAGGACCAGAGGCCTTCCGGGCGTTAATCTTGATGAATGATCGCCTTACGCTGTCTGAGGACAGCGTCAGCACCTGGCCATCAGGAGAGGGGGGGAGTTTATGTGCTGGTGTGCTGTTACTTGCCTCGAACCGAGCAAAGAACTCATTCAGTTCATTCAGCGCAGAGGCTGAGCTGTCACAGGTCTGGGGGGATGGTTTGTAGTTTGTGATGGTCTGTATTCCCTGCCACAGACTGCGTGTATCCCTGCTGTCCTTGAAACGGTGAGCTATTTTCCCAGAATACTGCCTCTTTGCCTTTCTGATGCCCCAGTCCAGGTTGTTTCTGGCTGCCCTCAGGCCCACCTGATCTCCCGCTTTGAAGGCAGCATTCCTGGCTTTCAGGAGTCTGTGAACCTCAGCTGTCAGCCATGGCTTCTGGTTAGCCCGAACAGTGATGGTTTTAAGGTTGGTTACATCATCAATGCACTTGGTGATGTATGAACATACAGTGTCTGAGTACTCCTGGAGACATGTGGTGTTGTTTGTGGTAGCAGCTTCTTTGAACATACTCCAATCTGTGGTGTCAAAACAGTCCTGGAGTGCCTCTGAAGACCCCTCTGGCCACACTCGTATCTGCTTGCGGACTGGTTTTGTGACTTTCACCAGTGGCCTGTATGCTGGCTTTAGCATAACACAGATATGGTCAGAAGCACCAATGTGGGGGAGGGGGATGGCTCTGTAGGAATTTTTCATGGTGGTGTAAACCTGGTCCAGGGTGTTGTTTCCTCTTGTTGCAAAGTTTATGTTTCTGTATGTTTTTGGAAGAACACTCTTTAAATCTGCTTGGTTGAAATCACCAGCCGTGATGAGAAAAGCATCATAAAAGGGGGTAGGACACTATGTCAGAAGATGCTTAAAGCAATTGAAAGGTTGCATAGTAAATTGGAAAATAAATTAATAATATGTAAGACTTGTTTTAGCCTTTTTTCTTGTTGTAGCACAGTAAGCAAGATAAAAGTACACCTCACCGATATTCTCTCTGTCTCCCCAAAACTGGATCTTGTAATGTTTATGTTTATGTTTATTAAATTTGTTCATTTTTTACAAAAGAAACAATACAAGACAATCCCATAAATGATAATGTACAAAATATAAAAAATGAAAGGTAGCAGAAAGAAGAATAAATCTCATTATATCTGCCCCTTTTTTCCAACAATCAGATTAAACAATAATACAGGTAACCCCCGACCTACGACCCCATCGACCTGCGAACCACGGGACCTACGAACATATCATATTTAATAAAAATATGAATTAAAAAAAAAAAAAAAAAAAATTTTTTTTTTTTTTTTTTTTTGTGTTTAAATGTTCTTAATTTCATGTGTACATCACTTTGTTGCAGCTCTGGTTGTTTTAAAGGCTTTATAAATAATAATTATGATAAAAAAGATCATTTCTGATCATTTTTGAGCAATTTTTGGCAACAGGAAGTAGGTCTTCAGTTTACACGGTCACAAATTAATGTAGAACACCGGACGCTATTTTAGGTTCAGTCACTGGGGTCTCCGGTTACAAATTAATGTAGAACACCGGACGCCATCTTAGGTTAGCTGCCGAGAGCTGGACGAAGACTGGTGACCAGGATGGCTTCATATGGATTAATTACTAGCTGGAAACGTCTCTGTGAACTTTGTGGATGTCTCAAGCAGCAGCGGATTTATCGCCGATCGTGCCAGGCCGCCGTGCGAACACCTCCGGCCGGCCTGGCTACACCTCCGGCCTGGCTAGCTCCAGAAGCTAACACGGGAGCTAACACGGTAGCCGGCCGAAGACTGGTGACCAGGATGGCTTCATATGGATTAATTACGAGCTGGAAACGTCTCTGTGAACTTTGTGGATGTCTAAGGCAGCAGCAGAAGCTGCAGATTGATCGCGCCGCCGCTCCAACACCAGCTCATGGCTTGGCTAGCAGAAGCTAGCCAGCTAGCTAACACAGGTCTGGAGCGGCTGCGGTGGTTCACTGGCCGGCCGGCGGGGCTGCTAGGCCCGACAACAATCAACGCATGGCAACCTAAGATGTCGGCTTTGACCATCTCAAAGTAAGAAAATATATTTTTATTTATTCTGTAAATGTGAATAGCAATGTTTAACATTACAGTACACTACTTTACATGCTTAAATGTGTGCGCGCGCTCCGTTAGCATGATAAATAAAGGTTGAATGAATGAATGAATGAATAATTTTTTTTTTAAATATAATTTTCACCCCCTACCTACGAACGGATCGAGCTGCGAACGGTTCTTAGGTCCCAAACTCGTACGTAGGTCGGGGGTTCCCTGTAATCTTCAACCAACAGTACAAAATGACTAACTCTTTCTAATTTTCTAACTAATACAATACACATTACGCTATTTCATTTTTTTTAACACATTCGTTTTGATCATTTTCTTAAATGTAAACATTGACTTGGCATTTTTAACTACATTCTCCAAGCCATTCCATAATCTAATTCCCTGGATTGAGGTAGAACGTCCCTTCAAACTAGTTCTGAATTGTGGTTTTACAAACATCTCTGTCCCCTTAAGATTATAACAACTTTGTCTTTTAACAAAATGCATTTGGATATTTAAAGGTAATGCATTATTTTGAGCCCTATACATAACTGATAAAATATTATAGTCTACCAAATCATGGAACTTCAATAACTTCAGTTGATAAAATAATGTACTTGATGGATGACGGTAATGTTTTCTAGTGATAATTCTTACAGCTCTTTTCTGTAATACAAAAATAGGCTTTGTGATTGTTTTACACGCATTCCCCCAAACATCAATACAATAGATTAAGTGTGGAACAATGATTGTGTTATACAACAAATACAGAGCTTTATCATTCAATAGGTCTCTGACTTTGTACAGTACTGCAATCGATTTACTTTTATTACTACTGCTTACATGTAATTACTACTGTTTACATTTATTTACACTACTCTAATATCTACACCACTGCTGGTACATATACAGTGTGCTCTGAACGGTCTTATTTAGGGATGCCCAATGTGCCTTACTGCATATGCCACTTTTTGCCTCTACAACAACATCAACTACTACCTCATACATATACTGTGTACATTGACTCATACGCTGCTTTGCCACTTTGCAAATGTCAATGCTAGAAACCTTTAGTTTATTTTAGTTATACTTTTTATACTCTTTTTTTATACTAGTATGCAAAAACTCAGGACAATATTATGTTCATTAAATGTTTAATGTTTTAGTTTTAGAGTTGGTGTAAATTTTCATACTCTTATACCACTATGCAAAAAACTCAGGACAGTGTTAGTTTTACTATTTTATGCTTATGTCTATTATTATATGTTTCAGTGTTTCAATGTTTAGATGTTTACTGTTGCACCGAGGGACTGAGAGAAACGCAATTTCGGTCCTGTGTATGTCCTGCACTGTACATATTGCAGATCTGACAATAAAGTTGACTTTGACTTTGACTTTGATTTAGCTATTTTTATTCTTACAGAATTTATGTGTTGTTTCCATGTCAGTTTGTCATCAATTAACACCCAAAAACTTCACCTCACTCACTCTACAAATCTCAACACCCTCAATTTTGAGTGGAACATCAACAGTTTTCTTTTTATTACTGAATATCATGTAATTAGTTTTTTCTAGATTTAATGATAATTTATTTATTTTAAACCAAGTTTGTATCTTGACAAATTCTGTCTTTATCAATTCCAACATTTGTTCTATATCTTCACCTAAACAGAAAAATGTGGTATCATCAGCAAAAAGTACACATTTAAGGAGTCCTGACACATTTACCAAGTCATTCACATATAAAATAAATAGCTTTGGTCCAAGTACAGAGCCTTGGGGAACTCCACATGTGATATTACAGAGGTCAGATCTTACATCATTTATTTGTACAAATTGTTTCCTATCTTTCAAGTAGCTAGATACCCACTGTAATGCTGGTCCTCTAATACCATATTTGTTCAGTTTTTCAAGGAGAATGGTGTGATCAATAGTATCGAATGCTTTTTTTAAATCAACAAAAATACTGATACAATATTGTTTTTGATCGACAGCAGTAGTTATTTGTTCCATTAATTCCATGAGAGCCATTGATGTAGAGTTTTTTGCTCTAAACCCATACTGACTGTTGCTTAGAATATTTTGTTTATCTATAAATTGGTCTAGTCTGTTTACAAATAGTTTTTCAAGAATTTTTGAAAACTGTGGTAACTAAGGATATAGGTCTATAATTGTTGAATACACATTTATCACCATTTTTAAAAAGAGGAACGACCTTAGCTACTTTCATATTATCTGGAAATATTCCTGTTGAAAATGATAAGTTACATATGTATGTGAACGGCTCAATAACATGGCTCATTATGTCCTTCACAAACATCATATCCATGTCCACCCAGTCTTTGATCTCTTGTCTGTAAGATTTTTTACTACATTCATTATTTCCTCTTTGTTAGTTCCATTTAGAAAAATACTATTTGCACAACCTGTAATTGAATGGATCACATTATTATCTACTTTTGGTATTTTAGCTGCAAGGCTTGATCCAACATTCACAAAATATTGATTAAATCCATTTACAATTTCATTTTCATCATGAATTTCATCGTTGTCTTTTACAAAATATTTTGAAATACCAGTTTTTGTTTTATGATTCTTCAGGACACTATTCATTACTCGCCATGTTGCTTTCATATCACCATTACTTTTATCTAATAATTTACTATAATATTCTTTCTTATGTTTCCTTATAATCCCTACTAATTTATTTTTATACTTTTTATATTTTTCTTCAGCGCTCTGACTTCGCAATTTCAAGAAACATGAATACAAATAATTCTTTTTTTTACAAGCATTTCTCAACCCTTTTGTCATCCATGGTTGATCAACCGTATTTCTCTTTGTGTAATTTGTTTGCACACAATTCTTTTCATACAGAGCTTCCAAGATATTCATAAACTCATCATATGCTCTGTTCGCATCATCAACATACACTTCATTCCAGTCTTGTTTATCTAGATCCTCTTTTAATTTTTCCAAAACTTTTTTGACGTGTTTATGATCTTTTTCTTCGTTGTAACTGCTTTTGTGATGCTTTGATCATTTTTATAGATTGTGAAAACTGGTAAATGATCACTTAAGTCGGTCATTAAGATACCACCTATCACGTCCCCATTTGTTATATTTGTGAAAATATTATCAATTATTGTGGCACTATGAGTTGTAATTCTTGTTGGCTTTGATATCAATGGATACATATTTAAACTGTACATTGAGTTTATAAATGTGCTTATGTTATTTGAATCTGTTTTATTTCCCATATCAATGTTAAAGTCTCCACACAAAAAAAACATTTTTATTAAAACTCTTCTCCATTAGCTCCAAGATTTTATCCGTGAATATTTCTATATTTGCTCCTGGTGATCTATATACACAACTTATTATTATGTTTTTATCGTTTTTGTTTATTATTTCTATTGTTATCATTTCCATAATATTATCAACTATTATTGGCATTTCACTATTTAATTTACATTTAATTTCATTATTGACAAATAGAGCGAGTAATAAAAGATTTGTTAGCTTAAACATGCAACCGCTCAACCCCATGAAGGGACAAAAACGTATGATATAGATAAGGATATTGTGGGCTGGATAGAGATTGTCTCAGGCCAGTTTTTGGCCCTTGGACCCATATGTTGCCCAAGTCTGTTGTGTAACTTTTTCATGAACGCCCACTGGAAACTATTCAAAGTAACACTCTAATTTAATCATCTAATTATTGTGGATTCAACAAAACATCACTCATATTTGAACATTTCTCATCAAATGATTATCAGTGGCCCACCTTCTCCTAGCTGAATGTAGACACGATTACCACGTTTCGTGTACATCAGTGAGGACAGGTTGCCATGGTGCTTCAGGGCCCAGCGGTGCAGTAGATGAGGGCGTAAAGGTAACAAACGAACCGTTTGCACATGTAAGCGTAGAGCGTGTGACTGGATGCTTGAGTTTGCAGACACCTACAAGAGAGTTTAGTTGAAACGTGCGCTCACGCGAAAGAGAATCTGTAAATATTTTAAAGATGTCCATAATCTTCTCCGACTGACCTGCACAAACACTGACAGGTTTGATGGCAGTTGTTTGGCCTCCAGTAACCAGGAGACTCGGTGCTTTGAGCTGAGCACCAAGTGGATGGTCCTGAGAGGGGACAGGGACGAAAGCTTCAACAGCACCGTCACCTGTGGACAGGAGACAAAAGCTGTGCTTCAGTTGTCAACAAACCCTATCATGTGAAATCCTGTACAATATATATTAGGGCTACTCAACTGGCGGCCTGCAGGCATATTTAGTCCGGCCCACCAATGAGTTCACAAAAATAAAAATATAAATTTGGGTTCTGGATTTGGTTCTAGTTTGAGTTTATTGCATGTATGATTCAATGCAACACAATAATCAAATTTACAGCTAACAGATCATTGTAATACTTGGTTTATTTACATAATGACTTTAATTGCTGGATGTCCGGTGTCTGAGCGGCTGGCTTTCAGTAACTGTGGCCCCCTGAGCAGTTTAGTTGAACACGGTAGTCCGAATTTATATATACATTCTCAAAGTAAAACAAAACAAAACTCTTTGTTAGAAAAATTTTGATTTTAATTTTACCATGTTTAATTAGAGGTTTGCACATAAATTTACTGTTTTTGGAACGTTGTTTGAACTGACTGAACCTTTTACAGATGAGCCTTTTCAATCAAAAACTGAATACAAGGGTTTAACAAAAGGACAGCATTTGTTGAGAAGACGATGTACATGACTTAAAGATGGGGTGACATCATGTTTGAACTTTTCATAAAATGGCTCAACATCATGCGTGTAGCCAGATGGGGTTCGGGGGGTTCGAATGAACTGCCCACTTTGCCTATGAAGTCCCGCCTACAACTCCCGCACAATGCAAGTTCTGTGTTAAGAGAGGTGGAAAGAGATGAGACGCTAATGTCAAGCCGGTTAACACCGGACTTAATATGCCTGTGGTTAACACAAACTCTTTTTTTTTCCAATAAAAGACAAACGTAAAATAAGTTGAAATATTGCCCACTTCGACGATTCGAGTTCAACCAAGTGAGGATCAAACCCGAGTTGAAGGCGAAAGTTTGGAGTGGCAACCCGACGTGCNCACTGTCTGCCTACCTGTCAGACGGGTTCTGCGAAAGCTCAGGGGAGACTTTTGCAGAGGGGGGAATGTCCAAGCCCCCGCACGTCTGCAGGACACGTAAGCATTCTGAATACTGAAGAGCCAAGGAGGCTCTCGCAGAGGAGGAGGTCCCAGAGCTCCCGCTAGCCAGAGGAGCGGACAGATATCCATACGACCACAGGGGGCTCCAGTGAACAAATACCTGATGATGTCACCACTGTGTCACAACAGCTCGAGAGACTCTACATTGCAGCTTCTCTTAACTCAGACTCTGTTTTCGGATTAAAGACTTTCTCCATCATAGAGAACCTGCTGGAGTCAAGACCCGACCTGCTACGGATCCCAGACTTTGCCTAAGTACTGTGTTTGGTTAAGACTCTCAAAGTAGAGCATCAGAACCCATCCGTCCCACAGATGTCGTATGAACATGCAGGGGTCCCAGAGCCTGTAGCTGAGGACCCAGAGCCTGCAGGAGGTTCCAGAGCCTACAGCCAAGGACCCAGAGCCTGGAGGAGGTCCCAGAACCTGCAGGAGGTTCCAGAACCTGCAAGAGATCTCCAAACCTGTAGTAGAGGACCCAAAGACTGCAGGAGGTCCCGGAACCTGCAGGAGCTTCCAGAGTCGGCAGCCGAGATTCCAGACTCTGTGGCCGTGATTCCAGACTTGGCGCCAGAGAGTCAAGGGTCTGCGGCAGAAGGTCCAGAGTATGTGACAGAGGACTCAGAGTCTGCAACAGAGGTTCCAGAGTCTGTGGCAGAGAGTCTCGGGTCTGTGGCAGATAGTCTAGAGTCTGAGACAGAGAGTCTAGAGTCTGCGGCAGAGATCCTAGAGTCTACGGCAGAGGTCCCAGTGTCTGCAGTGGTCCCAGAGTCTGCAGAAGGTCCAGATCCTATAGCCTACCCAGATCCCGCTGCAGAAGACACTGAGCCTACTGCAACAGACTCCATGACTGCAGAGGTCTCGATGACGACAGAAGCTACAGGACTCAAGACCCCCCATGACAGCAGCAGCAATATTTCAGACAGCAGCAGCAACCCTCCAGATTCCCATGTCACCTGCAGCAGCCTCTCAGGCCTCCATCCCTACTGCAGAGCTCAAGACCTCCATGCCTACTGCAGTCCCCCAGGACCCCAGGTCGCTTGCTACGGCTCCCCAGATTCCCTTGTCACCAGCTGCGGCTTCCCAGGCCCCCGTGTCACCCGCTGCAGCTCCCCAGGCCCCCGCATCATTAGCTACAGCTCCCTAGGTCCCAGTGTCGCCAGCTACAGGTCCTCTTGTCAACAGCTGCAGCTCCTCAGGTCTCTGTGTCGCCAGCTGCAGCTCCCCTCGTCACTTACTGCAGCTCCTCAAGACCCCAAGGCTTAGAGGGTCCCACAACTCAGTTTCAAGGTCCCATGCCCATTACAGTGCTCGCAACACTACTTATATCTGCTACAGGGATCACCATCCTTGAGTATTCCACGCCAGCCCTCGAGTGCTTCACACAGCCGTTCGGCCGATCCATGGAGGGTCATCATGCAGCTGCCGAACCGATGGCTTCCCCATTCTTCTTCTGTGTCCTGGTCGGTCCTGGACTCTAAGGGTGACTTTTATTGTTGGCCACCCACTGGGCCTGCAGTATCATGTTGGACGGGCTCTCGGCCACCCCTCTGAACTCGCCCCAGGTCCTGGACGGCCTTCCAGCCGCTCTCTTGAGACTGCTCTTCATGTTGGACGACCTTCCGGCTGCCCTCCCTGAACTGGCCCTTGGTGCTGGCCAGCCTCCTGGTCACCCTCCTGTGTTTGTTCTCCATGTTGGATGGCCTCCCGCCTCTCCTCTCGGCTCTCTTTTCAGTTTAGGCATGTCCGCAGTCAACACTGTCAGCATATCATCCCTAAGACAACATGTTAATGAAATGCAAAATGAGTTCCCAAAGATCCAAATACAGATGAATCAACAACAAGCTCAGTTTACCCAGGTGACCAAAACTCTTAAACAAACTGTATTAGTGCTGAACACTCACACCCAGAGAATACAGGTCCTGGCACAAACGGTAAATGAACTAAAACTTAAGGTAGAATGGGAATACACCATCATGCACCTGATAGATAGGGTCCTTTCTGACATGCTTAGAGATATCAGCTCATCAGTTGATGCACTAGCCACTGGCAGAATTCCACCCTATCTCGTCTCGATGCAGATGGTAACAGACATCCTTACCTCCGCTACAGGCGAACAAGCAAGGTCAGTCCAGGCTCACCTAGCTTTCGCTCTCGGTAGCGCAATCCCGATTTATGTCAACCACGTAACGGGTGAATTCGCGTTCCTTATCAATCTACCCATCATTCCATCAGACGGCATATATAGACTGAAAGACGTCATTAATGTCGGTAATTGGCACGGTGAAAACCATGTAAAAATTAACACTCCAAAGGTGATTGCTTATCGCGACAGTGACCCCTCAATCTACTTGGTTCCAAACCTCCTGATGTGTGTTCTCACACACGACATACACTACCTGTGTACGAGCAAGCCTTTCATTCTGAATAAAGGCACGGGCATTTGCGGTGTCACACCCGTTCCAGATAACTCAAAATGCCCAACGACCATGACTCCGCGACGCCAGGTTACGACCGCTAGCGCGGAAATAGTTGGGTCACGTTGGTTAGTCAATGTTCCCCAGAGAACCGCAACGATGGTGTACGACCACCAACCCGCGGCTAACAAACTTGTGACCCTCCCAGATAAAACAATGTGGATCAGTGTCCCCGAAGGTACAACTGTACACATTGGTGAACTGACACTCTACCACCTCCATCCGGATCGGTGGGAATCTACTCTGGAAGATTCCGAGTGCTTTTCAAACATGAGCTTAGAGATAGACCCTAAAACAATTGAACAACTCCGTTTTGAAGGAACTAAAGTCGTCGACGTCGAACCGATTAATAAAGTTCTCAGGACGCTCAAGTCAGACACTACGATACCGTTTCAACCTATCACTTACGCGTGGTCTAGCGCCGACTCGCTCAATTCAGTTGTGGTAATGATCCTCTTTTTCGTGATGTGCGGGATGATCGTATACCTGCTCCGTCGCGTCCAAGCTGTTGAGGCTCGATTGGATCGTTATGAGGCCCAACAGGGTACTGCAGACCGTCAGAAACCTGACCCGAGAGACAGGCTTACTGGACAGAACACTCGTTTGTAATCTGACGACCAGAGTGAGTTTGACGTAGTGAAACGTTGTTTTTAGTTGCTTGATTGCTACCTTTGTTGTTATTGAAGTTGTTATTGTTTTCTGAACACTCCCAGCCAAAAGAGGTTTTGATTGTTGATTAGTTGAAGACTTAAATGGATTTTAACTATGCCAACATGCTGTTCATTTTGTTAAAGATCTCAATCTTTGATGAGTCATAGTAGATTAATACTACTTAAGGTACTATAATCTACACTGATCTCCCAATCATTTAGGTAGAACCGATTCGATCGTTTCTATTCTAGATCTATTCATTTTGATGAGTCTCGCCATAGACTTCAAAATTCATAGGGATTACCAAATCTTGCGTCGTTCGTCTAAAAGACAACAGACATTCAGACCAAACTAGTTTCATTTTTTCATTTTAGTTTAACCTAAACTAATTAATGAATGGAGGATTAGTTTGAATGAAGAGGCATTCGTTACAGAAGCCCTCCACATTTCTATAGGTATAGATCCCTATATCTGATTTTTACAGCATTGATCCACCCCTTAATTGGTAATTTTAGCTGATCTAATCCATGATAGCTTACATACCAGGTGCATATAGGTAAGGCTTAATGTAGAATCCCAATCATAAGCCCACCTAAAACCACATAATTGCATGACACATTGAACCAGGGTGGCACCGACTGGAAGCCATCCAGCCTGCAACCTTCGATGTGGGGACCTGCTATGGTGGTGGGTTCCCATCCTCAAACTCCCTGTTCTCCCTGTTGATTATTCTTGATTATTTACACCCTTGTGTCGTCCAGGTGTTTGTGATTGTCACCCTGTTTGTGCATGTATATAAGTCTGTGTGTTTGTATCACTCTTTTTTGGGGCATCATTTGTGATCGTCTGGTGTTTTGTCTCGTCTCCTGGTTTCTCTGGTTCCATGGTTTCCTCCCGAGTATTTCTTGAGTTTCTGAGTAGCTGCCACGTCAGCATTATTATTTTGTAAATCATTAAATTGTTTTATTTGTTTTACTCCTCATTCCTCAGAGTCCGGCATGCACACTGGGTTCATCTTGCAACACGCCTAAATCCTGACAAAAGTATAACGTAAAATATAAATAAAGTCCAGTTGTTTTTGTTTTGAACTTTTTTGAATTTGTCATTATAGCCACATTTACCGGTCAGCCCGGTGGCACAACTGGTAGAGCTGCTGCCTCTCAGCAAGTAGGTCCCTGGTTCAAATCCCGGTCCGGGGGGCCTTTCTGGGGAGAGTTTGCATGTTCTCTCTGTGTATGCGTGGGTTTTCGCCGGGTACTCCGGTTTCCTCCCACAGATCAAAAACATGCATGTTAGGCTGATTGGTAACTCTAAATGGTCCCTAGGTGTGAGTGAAAGAGTAAATGGTTGTTTGTCTCGTTTTGTGGCCCTGTGATGGACTTGCGACCCATCCAGGGTGTACCCTACCCCTCGCACAGTGATTACTGGACATGGGCACTGGCGACCCCGTGACCTAATGTGACCAGAAGGTGGAGCTCTTGCTCTTTTAAGTTAACAGATGCACCAGAACACAGACTTGAGCAATTTACAATATTTATTAAACAATTTCATTAAAACAATTATTTCTTTAAAACCGAGGTTTCAAGTCCACCACTCAGTCCCTGCAAAAGAGTTCTTTCCTCAAAAACAAGGATTCAAGTCCACCACTCGGTCCTTGTAAAACAGGAAGTCTCAGAAATAATGGAAGACACTTTAAACCATAATCAGTCGTTGTCCAGTCCAGATGCTCTTTTCAACAAGCGTCAGAGAAGCAATGCTCTGCCCACACAACCTGCCCATCCAGTACAGGTTTTGTTGAAAGCGGCCCGAACACACTGGAAAGACAGGACAAGACAAGACAACAGAGCGTCCACCGCGCTGTAGCTCCAAGTAGTAAAATCAGGTCCCCAGAAGTGGAGACACAGCCAAACCTGGGAGGAAGCAGGTCAGCAGGCGAGGGCTTAGCCGCACGCCACAACAATCCCCAACCACAGCCGGCAATGCCAACAGAGCAACAAATCTCAGACGAGCAGATCAAGTGCACCAACAAGATAAAGCAGCCGACTGGAGCAGCAGTGAGGGAAATAAAGACACACGCACCCCATAGCAGCCTACCCAGCTATAAAGGCGTCTGTCCCGCCCACTAATCAACGGTGCGCATCTAGCTGCACCTGACGCGCATAGTGAAAGGGAGGGGGAAGTGGAGCACCATCTCACCACACTAAAATGGAAGAAGCGGGTAAAGGATAATGGATGGATGATGATACAACAGCATGCCTTACTACTATGGTGTCATCTAGCGGCTGAAAGTGGTACTGCTAAAAAAAAATCACTCGGAATGAATGAAAACAGTTATATCTCAGCCAGAAATTGCTTTATAAATATGGGGGAGAAAAAAAACATAAATATGTCACTTCGGTCTATAAGTTGCAGGGCATGTAAATTATGCAAAAAACCTTGACTCATAGGCCAAAAAATATGGCACTTGGGGTCCACTGTCCAGGAAAATGGGGAACGGGGTAAATATATTGTTATGCATGCTCAATTCCCAGGTAGAAACATCTAAAAAAAAAGTTAAATCGGGTCCTCTGGATGTTCAAAAAACCAAAACAATAAAACAAATGTAGAAACGTTCTGTCTTTCATCCGAAACACTTCTTCAGTCTGAGGAGCTGTATTCAGCTCAGGCTTATAAGCAGTACCTTCTCATAGTGGATCAACCAGTTTGCTGCTGATAGCCAAAACCAGCTGCTCACATGATTAATTAAGGTGGTAAACAGATGAAAAAGAGAGTCCAGGCAGGATGGAGTGAATGGAGAAAAGTTTCAGGAGTGATTTGTGACAAAAGAGTGTCAGCAAAGGTCAAAGGAAAAGTTTACAAGACAGTGGTGAGACCAGCTATGTTGTATGGTCTGTAGACAGAGATGTGGACAAAAAGACAGGAGAAAGAACTAGAAGTACCAGAAATGAAGATATTGAGGTTCTCCTTAGGAGTGACGAGGATGGATAAGATTAGGAATGAGATCATCAGAGGTACAGCACATGTTGAACAACTGGGAGATAAAGTTAGAGAGGACACACTTATTGAGATGGTTTGGACATGTCCAGAGGAGGGACAGTGGGTATATTGGTAGAAGGATGTTAGAAATGCAGCTGCCAGGAAAAAGACAAAGAGGAGACATATGGATGCAGTTAAAGAAGACATTGAGGTAGTTGGAGTGAGTACAGAAGATGCAAAGGACAGAGTGAGGTGGAGGATGGAGGGTGACTCGCTGTGGAGACCGCTGAAGGAGGAATAGCTGAAAGAAGAAGAAGGTTGATGAGATAGTTTGCTAATAGAAAGTCACAAGCAAAAAAATATTGTTAATTTGCCTTTTGGGAGCGAGAAATGAAAAGCAGCCGAGTGTGATTTAATCATATAGTATTTTATTGAACAGAACTCTGTTTTATCATTTATGAGTCAAATATTCACTGTTTTGTTTTTTAGGAGATTATAAGTTGTTCATCATATCAATTCATGTCCACGATGCCTTCTCTGACCATGGTTCTATGGAGTGTTTTCTGCCTCCATTTGCTCTGGGACAAGTTAACAGGTGAGACGGTTTGTTTACAGAGATATGATGACTCATTAATTTAGCAGAATGTGTCAAATGTGATTTTCTTTCATTTAAATCGTTTTATTTTGGGACAAACTGAAACTATCACATTGTTAATCTGAGCTGTTTTCCACTCCTCTTTGACACATATTAAGGCAAAAACATAAAAAAAATAAATACTTTTGCCTAATGAGCTTGTAAGTTTTCGTTCATCCTAATTTATTATTTTACACTGTTGTAATGAGCTTGTAAGTTTTCGTTCATCCTAATTTATTATTTTACACTGTTGACCACCAGACATAATAATAAAATATATTATTTCAGTCTTACAGTCCTTTAGAGTGAAGGTTTTCACACTTTCTGCTCCTCCTCAGCTCAAACTCAGGTGTGTTCACCGACTGATCCGATGGGAGCGCAGCATCCAGTCCTAGCTCTGCTGGAGAGGTTTCAGACAATTCAGGGTTGTGTGGCAAGAGAGCACGGCCACAAGGAAACCCATGTTGTTGCACTGGAGAGGGGGGACAAAAGCTCAGAGAACAAGGTACAGTATAGATAAACTGTCTCAAATACCACACACTAAGGGGTGGGTTAGAAACAACCCAATTAGGGGTGGGTTAGAAACAACCCAATTAGCCCAAAGCTGGGTAAAGCTGGGTGGTTTAGGGTTAGTTTATGAATTTGACCAAACATACTGGGTTAGGTTTTCTATTCAAACATTAGAACAAAGAACTAAAATCAAAAAAGGCGTTCAATACAAGATCACCTGGACTTTATTTGTTGCAAAAGACGTTTTGACCCCTATCCAGGGGGCTTTTTCAATTCACTGAAACCAAAATGTGAGCGTGTGGAGTTATAACAGTCTAAAGAAATCACGCACCATCATATGTAAATTGCAAGCTGAGGTAACACATACATGTAAATTGACAGATCACACCTTAACAGTAGGGGGTTCCCTTGAGGTCTCTGGCAGAAGACACACAACTGTATGTAGATTGACAAAAAACAAACCAACAACAGAGGTTTCTCAAACAACTTTGCTAGTCTAATTCACAGACAAGACACCTCTGCTCCCATCCGGTGTAAAACGTCTGGGAATCAACCCCAAAACAAAGAACTAATTTGTAAAATTAGATATAATAAAAAAGTTTTGTTAAAAAGAACGACCTAAAATCTGCCTTGCTAGAGGAAAACTGCCCAAGTTAATGCTAACTAGCACTAACCGTTATTAGCATCAGATTTGCAATGACTTTGCGACTACGCTGAGTGAAATTTTGTTTTGTAAATTTTAACACATTTTGGAAACTCTTGTGAATTCTGTTCACCGTTTGTTGTGAGATTGGCTTACATATGGGGTGACATCATGTTTGAACTTTTCATAAAATGGCTCAACATATATATCTTTTATCATTCAAATGTTCGTTTTTGCAAACAAAATGATTAATTAATGAAAATTCCTTTCAAACTGAGATTAAAATTAAAAACCGCATTTCTCTCTGAAAAATCCGACTACACACGAATGCAACATATGTGACGTTGCAAGGAAAAGTCTTTAGAACGCCCCATATAAATATTCATGGCGAACAAGAAATAAAACAACAAAATTATCAATCTAAGTTAAGATTTGAGCTATTTGTCTTCAGTTTGGGAAGCAGGAAGTTAGATGAGCAGAAACAGCAGGTTCTAATTTAGGTCTGCACCTGTATGTATTTGACTCTTACCTGTTCAGGAAACAGGGAGCTCAGTCCGAGGGGAGGCAGCTTTATTTATTCCATTTTTGACGAAGGTCTTACATCTTTTGGGAAAGTGAAAAGGCTCACTTGTTCACTGATGAACACCCAAATGCAACATAACCGGCATTTTTCAAGTTATACAAAAAAAAGGCGATCTGGATAAGAATGAATATGTGTTAATGGCAGACGCAGTCTGGCGGTCCTGCTCCCTACGTCACAAATGTTGCATTTGCGTGTATTCGGATTTTTCAGAGAGAAACGCTGTTTTTAATTTTAAACTCACTTTGAAAGGAATTTTCATTACTTTATCATTTTGTTTGCAAAAACGAACATAGTTGAATGATAAAAGATTTATATGTTCATGGGCGTAGCCAGGATTTTATCAGGGGCGGTTCATTTAAAGAAAAAGTGGACCTGAAAAGAGCAACACGCCTCAGTGGTTCACTAAAGCACGTCGGGTTGCCACTCCAAACTTTCGCCTTCAACTCGGGTTTGATCCTCACTTGGTTGAACTCGAATCGTCGAAGTGGGCAATATTTCAACTTATTTTACGTTTGTCTTTTATTGGAAAAAAAAAGAGTTTGTGTTAACCACAGGCATATTAAGTCCGGTGTTAACCGGCTTGACATTAGCGTCTCATCTCTTTCCACCTCTCTTAACACAGAACTTGCGTTGTGCGGGAGTTGTAGGCGGGACTTCATAGGCAAAGTGGGCAGTTCATTCGAACCCCCCGAACCCCATCTGGCTACACGCATGATGTTGAGCCATTTTATGAAAAGTTCAAACATGATGTCACCCCATCTTTAAGTCATGTACATCGTCTTCTCAACAAATGCTGTCCTTTTGTTAAACCCTTGTATTCAGTTTTTGATTGAAAAGGCTCATCTGTAAAAGGTTCAGTCAGTTCAAACAACGTTCCAAAAACAGTAAATTTATGTGCAAACCTCTAATTAAACATGGTAAAATTAAAATCAAAATTTTTCTAACAAAGAGTTTTGTTTTGTTTTACTTTGAGAATGTATATATAAATTCGGACTACCGTGTTCAACTAAACTGCTCAGGGGGCCACAGTTACTGAAAGCCAGCCGCTCAGACACCGGACATCCAGCAATTAAAGTCATTATGTAAATAAACCAAGTATTACAATGATCTGTTAGCTGTAAATTTGATTATTGTGTTGCATTGAATCATACATGCAATAAACTCAAACTAGAACCAAATCCAGAACCCAAATTTATATTTTTATTTTTGTGAACTCTTTGGTGGGCCGGACTAAATATGCCCGCGGGCCGCCAGTTGAGTAGCCCTAATATATATTGTACAGGATTTCACATGATAGGGTTTGTTGACAACTGAAGCACAGCTTTTGTCTCCTGTCCACAGGTGACGGTGCTGTTGAAGCTTTCGTCCCTGTCCCCTCTCAGGACCATCCACTTGGTGCTCAGCTCAAAGCACCGAGTCTCCTGGTTACTGGAGGCCAAACAACTGCCATCAAACCTGTCAGTGTTTGTGCAGGTCAGTCGGAGAAGATTATGGACATCTTTAAAATATTTACAGATTCTCTTTCGCGTGAGCGCACGTTTCAACTAAACTCTCTTGTAGGTGTCTGCAAACTCAAGCATCCAGTCACACGCTCTACGCTTACATGTGCAAACGGTTCGTTTGTTACCTTTACGCCCTCATCTACTGCACCGCTGGGCCCTGAAGCACCATGGCAACCTGTCCTCACTGATGTACACGAAACGTGGTAATCGTGTCTACATTCAGCTAGGAGAAGGTGGGCCACTGATAATCATTTGATGAGAAATGTTCAAATATGAGTGATGTTTTGTTGAATCCACAATAATTAGATGATTAAATTAGAGTGTTACTTTGAATAGTTTCCAGTGGGCGTTCATGAAAAAGTTACACAACAGACTTGGGCAACATATGGGTCCAAGGGCCAAAAACTGGCCTGAGACAATCTCTATCCAGCCCACAATATCCTTATCTATATCATACGTTTTTGTCCCTTCATGGGGTTGAGCGGTTGCATGTTTAAGCTAACAAATCTTTTATTACTCGCTCTATTTGTCAATAATGAAATTAAATGTAAATTAAATAGTGAAATGCCAATAATAGTTGATAATATTATGGAAATGATAACAATGGAAATAATAAAAAACGATAAAAACATAATAATAAGTTGTGTATATAGATCACCAGGAGCAAATATAGAAATATTCACGGATAAAATCTTGGAGCTAATGGAGAAGAGTTTTAATAAAAATGTTTTTTTGTGTGGAGACTTTAACATTGATATGGGAAATAAAACAGATTCAAATAACATAAGCACATTTATAAACTCAATGTACAGTTTAAATATGTATCCATTGATATCAAAGCCAACAAGAATTACAACTCATAGTGCCACAATAATTGATAATATTTTCACAAATATAACAAATGGGGACGTGATAGGTGGTATCTTAACGACCGACTTAAGTGATCATTTACCAGTTTTCACAATCTATAAAAATGATCAAAGCATCACAAAAGCAGTTACAACGAAGAAAAAGATCATAAACACGTCAAAAAAGTTTTGGAAAAATTAAAAGAGGATCTAGATAAACAAGACTGGAATGAAGTGTATGTTGATGATGCGAACAGAGCATATGATGAGTTTATGAATATCTTGGAAGCTCTGTATGAAAAGAATTGTGTGCAAACAAATTACACAAAGAGAAATATGGTTGACCAACCATGGATGACAAAAGGGTTGAGAAATGCTTGTAAAAAAAAGAATTATTTGTATTCATGTTTCTTGAAATTGCGAAGTCAGAGCGCTGAAGAAAAATATAAAAAGTATAAAAATAAATTAGTAGGGATTATAAGGAAACATAAGAAAGAATATTATAGTAAATTATTAGATAAAAGTAATGGTGATATGAAAGCAACATGGCGAGTAATGAATAGTGTCCTGAAGAATCATAAAACAAAAACTGGTATTTCAAAATATTTTGTAAAAGACAACGATGAAATTCATGATGAAAATGAAATTGTAAATGGATTTAATCAATATTTTGTGAATGTTGGATCAAGCCTTGCAGCTAAAATACCAAAAGTAGATAATAATGTGATCCATTCAATTACAGGTTGTGCAAATAGTATTTTTCTAAATGGAACTAACAAAGAGGAAATAATGAATGTAGTAAAAAATCTTACAGACAAGAGATCAAAAGACTGGGTGGACATGGATATGATGTTTGTAAAGGACATAATGAGCCATGTTATTGAGCCGTTCACATACATATGTAACTTATCATTTTCAACAGGAATATTTCCAGATAATATGAAAGTAGCTAAGGTAGTTCCTCTTTTTAAAAATGGTGATAAATGTGTATTCAACAATTATAGACCTATATCCTTGTTACCACAGTTTTCAAAAATTCTTGAAAAACTATTTGTAAACAGACTAGATCAATTTATAGATAAACAAAATATTCTAAGCAACAGTCAGTATGGGTTTAGAGCAAAAAACTCTACATCAATGGCTCTCATGGAATTAATGGAACAAATAACTACTGCTGTCGATCAAAAACAATATTGTATCAGTATTTTTGTTGATTTAAAAAAAGCATTCGATACTATTGATCACACCATTCTCCTTGAAAAACTGAACAAATATGGTATTAGAGGACCAGCATTACAGTGGGTATCTAGCTACTTGAAAGATAGGAAACAATTTGTACAAATAAATGATGTAAGATCTGACCTCTGTAATATCACATGTGGAGTTCCCCAAGGCTCTGTACTTGGACCAAAGCTATTTATTTTATATGTGAATGACTTGGTAAATGTGTCAGGACTCCTTAAATGTGTACTTTTTGCTGATGATACCACATTTTTCTGTTTAGGTGAAGATATAGAACAAATGTTGGAATTGATAAAGACAGAATTTGTCAAGATACAAACTTGGTTTAAAATAAATAAATTATCATTAAATCTAGAAAAAACTAATTACATGATATTCAGTAATAAAAAGAAAACTGTTGATGTTCCACTCAAAATTGAGGGTGTTGAGATTTGTAGAGTGAGTGAGGTGAAGTTTTTGGGTGTTATCATTGATGACAAACTGACATGGAAACAACACATAAATTCTGTAAGAATAAAAATAGCTAAATCGATTGCAGTACTGTACAAAGTCAGAGACCTATTGAATGATAAAGCTCTGTATTTGTTGTATAACACAATCATTGTTCCACACTTAATCTATTGTATTGATGTTTGGGGGAATGCGTGTAAAACAATCACAAAGCCTATTTTTGTATTACAGAAAAGAGCTGTAAGAATTATCACTAGAAAACATTACCGTCATCCATCAAGTACATTATTTTATCAACTGAAGTTATTGAAGTTCCATGATTTGGTAGACTATAATATTTTATCAGTTATGTATAGGGCTCAAAATAATGCATTACCTTTAAATATCCAAATGCATTTTGTTAAAAGACAAAGTTGTTATAATCTTAAGGGGACAGAGATGTTTGTAAAACCACAATTCAGAACTAGTTTGAAGGGACGTTCTACCTCAATCCAGGGAATTAGATTATGGAATGGCTTGGAGAATGTAGTTAAAAATGCCAAGTCAATGTTTACATTTAAGAAAATGATCAAAACGAATGTGTTAAAAAAATGAAATAGCGTAATGTGTATTGTATTAGTTAGAAAATTAGAAAGAGTTAGTCATTTTGTACTGTTGGTTGAAGATTATTATTGTTTAATCTGATTGTTGGAAAAAAGGGGCAGATATAATAAGATTTATTCTTCTTTCTGCTACCTTTCATTTTTTATATTTTGTACATTATCATTTATGGGATTGTCTTGTATTGTTTCTTTTGTAAAAAATGAACAAATTTAATAAACATAAACATAAACATTACAAGATCCAGTTTTGGGGAGACAGAGAGAATATCGGTGAGGTGTACTTTTATCTTGCTTACTGTGCTACAACAAGAAAAAAGGCTAAAACAAGTCTTACATATTATTAATTTATTTTCCAATTTACTATGCAACCTTTCAATTGCTTTAAGCATCTTCTGACATAGTGTCCTACCCCCTTTTATGATGCTTTTCTCATCATGGCTGGTGATTTCAACCAAGCAGATTTAAAGAGTGTTCTTCCAAAAACATACAGAAACATAAACTTTGCAACAAGAGGAAACCACACCCTGGACCAGGTTTACACCACCATGAAAAATTCCTACAGAGCCATCCCCCTCCCCCACATTGGTGCTTCTGACCATATCTGTGTTATGCTAAAGCCAGCATACAGGCCACTGGTGAAAGTCACAAAACCAGTCCGCAAGCAGATACGAGTGTGGCCAGAGGGGTCTTCAGAGGCACTCCAGGACTGTTTTGACACCACAGATTGGAGTATGTTCAAAGAAGCTGCTACCACAAACAACACCACATGTCTCCAGGAGTACTCAGACACTGTATGTTCATACATCACCAAGTGCATTGATGATGTAACCAACCTTAAAACCATCACTGTTCGGGCTAACCAGAAGCCATGGCTGACAGCTGAGGTCCACAGACTCCTGAAAGCCAGGAATGCTGCCTTCAAAGCGGGAGATCAGGTGGGCCTGAGGGCAGCCAGAAACAACCTGGACTGGGGCATCAGAAAGGCAAAGAGGCAGTATTCCGGGAAAATAGCTCACCGTTTCAAGGACAGCAGGGATACACGCAGTCTGTGGCAGGGAATACAGACCATCACAAACTACAAACCATCCCCCCAGACCTGTGACAGCTCAGCCTCTGCGCTGAATGAACTGAATGAGTTCTTTGCTCGGTTCGAGGCAAGTAACAGCACACCAGCACATAAACTCCCCCCCTCTCCTGATGGCCAGGTGCTGACGCTGTCCTCAGACAGCGTAAGGCGATCATTCATCAAGATTAACGCCCGGAAGGCCTCTGGTCCTGACAACATACCTGGTCGTGTGCTGAAGGACTGTGCAGGGGAACTCGCAGCGGTCTTCACGGACATCTTTAACATCTCACTGAGCCAGGCCATCGTCCCCACCTGTTTCAAAGCCACCACCATCATCCCTGTCCCAAAGAAGGCAACGCCCGCATGCCTCAATGACTATCGCCCAGTAGCACTCACCCCCATCCTGATGAAGTGCTTTGAACGGCTAGTCATGAAAAGCATCACATCTGTCCTCCCTGCCTCCCTGGATCCCTTCCAATTTGCATACCGACCTAATCGCTCAACCGACGATGCCATCTCCTCTGCCCTTCACACAGCTCTCACACATCTGGACACGAAGGACTCCTATGTTAGAATGCTGTTCATCGACTTCAGCTCGGCATTCAACACCATCATCCCCCAACAGCTCATCCTTAAACTGGACAGTCTGGGGCTGAACACCTCAATGTGTAACTGGCTGCTAGACTTCCTGACCGGGAGACCACAGACAGTGCGGATCGGGAGTAACACATCTAGCACCATCACATTGAACACAGGGGCCCCACAAGGATGTGTGCTGAGCCCCCTTCTATTCACCCTGCTAACACACGACTGCACACCATCATACAGCTCCAACCACTTCATCAAGTTTGCGGACGACACAACAGTGGTGGGTCTCATCAGCAACAACGATGAGACGGACTACAGGAACGAGGTGAGCCGCCTGGCCTTGTGGTGCGGACACAACAATCTCACTCTCAACGTGGAGAAGACAAAGGAGATTGTTGTGGACTTCAGGAAGAGGGATGCCCAACATGCCCCTCTGACCATCAACAGCACCGCAGTGGAGAGAGTAGACAGCACCAAGTTCCTGGGAGTGCATGTCTCAGAGGACCTGTCCTGGAGCAGGAACACTGCATCACTGGCAAAGAAGGCTCACCAGCGTCTCTACTTTCTCCGCAAGCTGAAAAGGGCTGGAGCTTCAACCCCCATCATGAGCACCTTCTACAGAGGTGCCATAGAAAGTGTCCTGACCAGCTGCATCACTGTGTGGTTTGGTGCATGTACTGCATCCAGCCGCAAGAGCCTCCAGCGCATTGTGAGAGCAGCTGAGAAGATCGTGGGCACCTCCTTTCCCTCACTGCAGGACTTACACAGCAAACGCCTCACTCGGAAAGCCCTCTGCATGGCAGGTGATCCCACACACCCACTACACAGCTGCTTCAGACTGCTGCCATCAGGGAGGAGACTGAGGAGTCTCCAGGCTCGAACCAGCAGACTGAGAGACAGCTCTGTTCATCAGGCAGTCAGGATGCTAAACACTCTGCCTGCTCTGCCCCCTCTCCCATTTGAACTGCCTTAACACTAAAACTTTCTCACACATTACCACTCAACACAAAGATTTTGGCACTGGACTCTGTGTCATCAGACGGGTTATTCACTAAACTCTCGGTCATGTGCTCATACAGTTTGCACTACTTCTCATACTTGCACTGATGTTTGTATTGCATCGCTGCCTATAGTCATGGTACTGTTTACATTCTCTGTTTACATTTATTAATACTGTTTACTTTTATTACTACTGCTTATATTTAATTGCTACTGTTTACATTTACACTACTCTAATATCTGCACCGCTGCTGATACATATATAGTGTGCTCTGACCGGTCTTGTTTAGGATGCCCAATGTGCCTTACTGCATATGCCACTTTTTGCCTCTATAACAACATCAACTACTACCTCGTGCATGTACTGTGTACATTAACTCATACGCTGCTTTGCCACTTTGCAAATGTCAATGCTAGAAACCTTTAGTTTATTTTAGTTATACTTTTTATACTCTTTTTTTATACTAGTATGCAAAAACTCAGGACAATATTATGTTCATTAAATGTTTAATGTTTTAGTTTTAGTTTTAGAGTCGGTGTAAATTTTCATACTCTTATACCACTATGCAAAAACTCAGGACAGTGTTAGTTTTACTATTTTATGCTTATGTCTATTATTATATGTTTCAGTGTTTCAATGTTTAGATGTTTACTGTTGCACCGAGGGACTGAGAGAAATGCAATTTCGGTCCTGTGTATGTCCTGTACAGTACATATTGCAGATCTGACAATAAAGTTGACTTTGACTTTTGACTTGACTTTGAGATGACTTTTTGAATTACTTTCAAATTACTTTTTACTTTTTATGTTTTTATGTTTTTCGTGTTGTACTTCATTGTCTGTGTTGCCTGTTGCGTGTTTGTTTGTCCAGCACTTTGTGTGGACTTGTTCCTGTTTAAAGTGCTTTATAAATAAAATGGTATGGTATGGTATGGTAAGTTTGCAGGACTAACAAGCTAATGGTTAATCTGAACCAAAACCAAAGAGGATTCCTGCCGTTTTAAATCGAGTGGTCTCAAAAATGTCTTGGAGGATCCATCAAAATACTGTATGGTTCATTGATCTTTTGCACACATGTCTTTTGTTATTTGCAAGTACAAACAGTGGCAGCAGATGCTAGCTGTAGCTGGACCTTTAGCTGTAGTGTAAATAATATAACATTTCTGCCATTAAATGTAAGCTATGAAAATGAAAGCAATGAAATGTAGCAGATTCAAACAAAGGGGGATTTCAACTTTAAAACTCGGACTCACAAAAATTTAAACTGTTGCTGTTTTCAAACAACTCAGATTTTGTTTATCAAAGTCAAAGTCAACTTTATTGTCAGATTTGCAATATGTACAGGACATACACAGGATTGAAATTGCGTTTCTCTCAGTCCCTCGGTGCAACAGTAACCATTTAAACACTAAAACACTAAAACATTTAATAAACATAAGCATAAAATAGTAAAAGTGTAACACTGTCCTGAGTTTTTGCATAGTAGTATAAAAGTATGAAAATTTACACCAACACTAAAACACTAAACATTTAATGAACATAAGCATAAAATGAAATAATAAAAGTGTAATACTGTCCTGAGTTTTTGCATAGTAGTATAAAAAGTATAAAAAGTATATCTATAAAATAAACTGAAGGTTCTAGCATTGACATTTGCAAAGAGTGGCAAAGCAGCATATGAGTTAATGTACACAGTATATGTATGAGGTAGTTGATGTTGGTATAGAGGCAAAGTGGCATATGCAGTAAGGCACATTGGGCATCCTTAAATAAGGCTAGTCAGAGAATACTGTATATGTATCAGCAGTAGTGTAGATATAAAAGTAGTGTAAATGTAAACAGTAGTAATAAATGTAAACAGTAGTAATAAATGTAAACAGTATTAATAAATGTAAACAGTGAATGTAAACAGTAGTATGACTATAGGCAGTAATGTAATACAAACATTAGTGCAAATATGAGAAGTAGTGCAAACTGAATGAGCACATGACCGAGAGTTTAGTGAATAACCCGTTTGATGACACAGAGTCCAGTGTTAAAATCTTTGTGTTGTGTGGTAATGTGTGAGAAAGTTTTTTGTGTTAAGGCAGTTCAAATGGGAGGGGAGGCAGAGCAGGCAGAGTGTTTAGCATCCTGACTGCCTGATGAACAGAGCTGTAGCTTTAGCTGTAGCTTTATGTAGTTGTTTATGCATTAAATAAAAAATGATGGGCAAAGTGTTTTTGCTTTCTTTTTGCTGATCAAAATGACAGACAGCAGGATTTGATGTATCAGCACTGCCTTCTTCTATTTGTTAATAGCAGCTTAAAGGACAACACCCACCATGACACTAACAATTCACCATATTGGACAATTACTGTAATTTATTATTAGGTCTATTTTCATTTTTGCATTTGGGACAGGCGAGGGTTAAAAAACCAAAAAAAAAACCCAACCCACTCCCGAATGAATCCGGAAACCTGGCCGAAGAGTCCCGAAGGGTCATGCGACTTTTGTTACATCGATCTCCACCCAGAAGGCAGAAGGTAGGAGTGAGTTTCCATGGAGGTTTATGAGAGAGAGTGCGTTAAAACTGCATATTTCCTGCATATTTCCTGGTGCATTTGTGTGTATATGGACCAGCGCTCTGATTTTATTTATTATTTATTTTATAACACCGCTGCGGACCTGTTGCTGCTCTCATTCATTCTGCCCAATGGAGCGAGCCGCGAGCCGCGCGCGTCTCTGGCTCCTCGTTCCGCTGGTCACCTTTGAAGTTCCTCGTGCCGGTGTAATTTGCTCCCTCGAGTGTATGTATCTGCTCTTATCTCTCGTCAGCCTTGTTGCGGGGAGCACGGGTCGGGCAGCACGCGCGCAGAGCTCAGCTGCGCGGCTGGCTGCCTTTCTGATCACGGGGCGAGAGAATAAAAAGCCGATGCGGAAATGAATGAATTTGTCGCGATCAAACGAATTAAACTAGTATGTCTAAGTGGATGCTCGCTAAGAATATGATAGACATGAGTGAGCGACAGCAGGATTAATCAACACAGGCAGCTTTAGGGAATATTTAAAAATGCTTCCTTTTTCTTTTCCTCGCTCGCCTGTAACTCCAAGGCGTCACTTTGGTGACGTGAATGCCCAAGTGAATGCCCATATATGGAGAGGGGCAGATTTTCCCGGAGCTGCATGCTAAAATCTGCTATAAATCATGAAATAACACATTTAGTGTTATTTCTCCACAATATAAGTAAACGCTCCTGTATTATTTTTAAATAAACTAATAAATATTAATGGCGATGCAATTTGAAAACATGGTGGGTGTTGGGCTATTTATACTGCAGCCAGCCGACCAAGGGCTCCAGTACTGGTTCAGCTTCAACTTCCACTTTTCATTCCTTCTTGCTATAAACAAGAAAAGTATGTTGATTTATTTATGTAATTGTTATCATTGTAACCTTTCCAGAATTGTCAATTTTGCATTGCACAGTTGCTCTGGTAGGAATAGTAATGATATTCATGCCAGAAGTGACCCCTGGCTGCACAGGAAGTGCTACAGTTAACTGCTGCTCCTGCTATTTACACTTGCAAATAACCTATATAATGACTAGGTAGTGTAAAATTAATAGTTCTTTTTATAAAAAGATTTTTATAAACTACCTAAAATTTTGAAGATTTTAGTTGTTTTGAGATGACAGCAATCCACTTGGGTTTTGGCTTTGTTCAGACTAGCCATTAGCTCATCAGTCCTAATGGACCTAAACTCTTCTCTGTTCTTACAAATGGAGCCTGCAGGGAAAACTTTTCCACACAAACCCCGCTGCAATATGTCCAAAATATCCCTTTAAACATCTTTAGAGCTCAAATTCAGGGAAAACCATGTCAATTGTTTTCTGTTATCATCAGATATGACTTCTGGTGAAATATCAAAGGGTCTTCCTTCCTCTGTATTACAGATCCAACCCGACTTGCTGAGTGTCAGCTGCACTCTTCATTCTTCTGTCCCAGCTTCATGATCACAGACCTGCAGCCACAAACAGTGCGGGGATGCATCCATCCCACAGCAGGTGATGCTAGTCCTGAGGTCCATGTGATCCATCTCCTTTCAGCAGGCTCAGAGCGTTGTAGGTGAGAGAGCTCGGCCTGTTTTGTCTTAAAACCTGTTTTGCTCTGTTTGCGCCCAAAGGTAATCCTTGCTCTCTTACTTTAGCTCTTTCAGTTCTGAGCGGACAGAGGTGATTGTCTCTCTCGTGTCTCCAGTCTCTTTGAAGGAGGAGAAGAAGGTGGTGCTTATTCTCAGCAGCTCAGTCCCGGTCAACTGGGTTATCACAGCTCATGGTGTCCGGGGTCACGTCTCTGTTCATGTACGGACCACATCCAGTTTTTTAATATAAAAAAACTACTCATTCTAATCACACATGGTCACTAAACTGAATAACTGAGCTCCAATGTTGCTTCATCACAGAACATTAAAAGTCCACTGACATGATTTTTTTACTATTCATAAAATTGCTCAAAATATATATATTTTATCATTTAAATAGGTTCGTTTTTGCAAACAAAATGATAAATCACTTTAATTTTGCTTTAAAAGTGATTTTGAACTTCAAGCCGTGTTTAATCATGGGAAATCCGATTACACGCGAACGCACCATCTGTGACGTAGTAAGAGGCAGAGGGCTCTGGTCTCTTTAATAGCGGACAATTTAAAACCAGACGAATTTAGCAATCTATGTGAAGATTTGAGTTATTTGTCTTCATTTTGGGAAGCAGAAAATAGTTTGGGTGATGGAACAAGAAACAACAGGATCTAATTTAGGTCTGATGCTGTATCAGACTTACCTTCATGTGGAGCTGCTCATACCTGCGCACTGTGACAAGCCCAGAGCTCTGCCTCTCACTACGTGTCAGGATGGCACCATCTAGTGGGTGTCCTCGTTGGGTCTCCCCTGATGTCTCCTGTGTTGATCAGGTCTCCTAAGAGTGAGTTTGCTGCCCTGTCAGCTTTTTGATTTATTATCATTAAATATCTATTTTTGTATTCCTGCCTCCTGTGTCTTGTCTGCACCACTGGGTTCAAGCCTGCCTGTAAACCCTGACAGTAGGACACCACCATAAAACATGAACCCAGCAGACAAGTATTGTTTTTCCAGACTCCCTTTTGAGGATTATTCAAGGCTCTGTGATACAATCCAGAGATATTTGAACTCAGGCTCTTCCTGTGATCTGTTGGAGAGGTGGGAGGCCACCACAGCCATGTTTCAGGAATATCTTTCTATTCCTTGGTTCGGAGGGTCCCGATCCAGTTTCCTGTGCCGAGGGGTCCCAGGAGAGACCCCCTCCAGTTCCCTGTGCCGAGGGGTCCCAGGAAGGACCCCCTCCAGTTCCCTGTGCCGAGGGGTCCCAGGAGAGACCCCCTCCAGTTCCTTGTGCCGAGGGGTCCCAGGAGAGACCCCCTCCAGTTCCTTGTGCCGAGGGGTCCCAGGAGAGACCCCCTCCAGTTCCTTGTGCCGAGGGGTCCCAGGAGAGACCCCCTCCAGTTCCTTGTGCCGAGGGGTCCCAGGAGAGACCCCCTCCAGTTCCTTGTGCCGAGGGGTCCCAGGAGAGACCCCCTCCAGTTCCCTGTGCCGAGGGGTCCCAGGAGAGACCCCCTCCAGTTCCCTGTGCCGAGGGGTCCCAGGAGAGACCCCCTCCAGTTCCCTGTGCCGAGGGGTCCCAGGAGAGACCCCCTCCAGTTCCTGTGCCGAGGGGTCCCAGGAGGACCCCCTCCAGTTCCTTGTGCCGAGGGGTCCCAGGAGGGACCCCCTCCAGTTCCTTGTGTCGAGGGGTCCCAGGAGGGACCCCCTCCAGTTCCTTGTGTCGAGGGGTCCCAGGAGGGACCCCCTCCAGTTTCCTGCGCTGAGAGGGTCCTGGTGGACTCCTCGCAGCACGAGGTCTCGTAGCACGAGGTCTCGTAGCACGAGGTCTCGTAGCACGAGGTCTTGCAGCACGAGGTCTCGCAGCACGAGGTCTCGCAGCCAGAGGTCTCGCAGCCAGAGGTCTCGCAGCCAGAGGTCTCGCAGCCAGAGGTCTCGCAGCCAGAGGTCTCGCAGCCAGAGGTCTCGCAGCCAGAGGTCTCGTAGCCAGAGGTCTCGCAGCCAGAGGTCTCGCAGCCAGAGGTCTCGCAGCCAGAGGTCTCGCAGCCAGAGGTCTCGCAGCCAGAGGTCTCGCAGCCAGAGGTCTCGCAGCCAGAGGTCTCGCAGCCAGAGGTCTCGCAGCCAGAGGTCTCGCAGCCAGAGGTCTCGCCCGACTCGCCTGATGTATCGCCGGGTGTCTTGTCCAACGATGCCTCGACATCTCCGCACCACAGACATCTCAACGCCAGCACCCAGACTGGCTCCTGATTCCTGTTCACCGCTTGACGAAGCAGACGACGTCTCAATGCCAGACGTCACGACTACTCTCGTTTCCTGTTCTGAGGGGGCTCTGGAGAGCGCCTCTCAAATTTCCTGTTCTGAGAGGGCTCTGGAGAGCACCTCTCAAATTTCCTGTTCTGAGAGGGCTCTGGAGAGCCTCTCAGATTTCCTGTTCTGAGTGGGCCTTGGTGGGTCTCCACACCGCCGGAGCGTCCGCGTCGATGGATGGTCTCGACGACGACGTCTCCACGTTCGGTGTAGTCGCACCGTCCGACAAGGTCTGTGCACCCGCACCTGCCGCAGGAGTCTGTGTACCAGCCAACGTGGTTCCTACCTTGGGGGCGGCCTCCCGGACGACCGCCTGACCGGCTCCTGCCTGAGGGACAGCATCCCGGCCGACCGCCTGACCGGCTCCTGCCTGAGGGACGGCATCCCGGCCGACCGCCTGACCGGTTCCTGCCTGTGGGGCGGCATCCCGGCCAACCGCCCGACCGGCTCCTGCCTGATGGACGGGCCGTTGCTCGTCTGGACATTTTTTGTGTTCTTAGTTTAGCTTGTGTCTTGGTGTTTGTCCTTGTCTGTTTGTGTTTGGGCCCACCGTCCTTGCTGTTCCTCCCTCCGCCCGCCCTTGTCTTTTTGGGGGATGGGTTCTTGGGGACGCCTGGGGGCGTCTTTGAGGGGGGTACTGTCAGGATGGCACCATCTAGTGGGTGTCCTCGTTGGGTCTCCCCTGATGTCTCCTGTGTTGATCATGTCTCCTAAGAGTGAGTTTGCTGCCCTGTCAGCTTTTTGATTTATTATCATTAAATATCTATTTTTGTATTCCTGCCTCCTGTGTCTTGTCTGCACCACTGGGTTCAAGCCTGCCTGTAAACCCTGACACTACGTCACAGATGGTGCGTTTGTGTGTAATCGGATTTCCCATGATTAAACACGGCTTGAAGTTCAAAATCACTTTTAAAGCAAAATTAAAGTGATTTATCATTTTGTTTGCAAAAACAAACATATTTAATGATAAAAGATATATATTTTGAGCAATTTTATGAAAATTTAAAAAATCATGTCAGTGGGGCTTTAAAGCCTGGTATATTTCATTTTTGGTTTTTCCTGCTTCTGAAATCAACCTGGTGCCTTTTTACCTGCTGAAAAAACTTTTACACTTGATTGAACTCAGGTTTTTTACTTGTATTATGTGTCCTTTCTCTCTTCCCAGTCCTCCAGTGGTGTGTCACCACCCTTTCCAGCTGAGCCTAACCTAACCTTGTCCAGCACACTTAACTCCGACCTTTCTGATGTTTCTGATCTTCTTGTCTGGGCCAATCAGAGCGGCTACCTGAAGGTGACCTCATACACCGAGGCCCACCTGGCCAATCGCTTCGGGATCCACTTGACTAAGGGCAGGACAGGTGTGTCTCATTTGTCCATTCAAGTAAACAGAATTTTTAATTTATTGTCAGGTGCTTCAATCTTTGAATTCTTGTTAGTGGCAGGTGGAAGAGGATTAGGTGGGTGTCTGGAGTGGACACCTATTCATGGAAGGGTTTATCACCAAGTTATAATTGGCTTCCCTTTGAAGGGCAACATGACCAGTTTGGACAAATATCCTGCATAGGAGCTGGATTTTATTCTTGCTGGAGTCAACATGTACATGAAAAATCGGTCAAATGGAAAACACACGGATTATTCATGATGAATGATGATATGGAATTAAAAATATATAATGTTGATGAAGAGTTAAATAGTAGTCTTTTTCCAACTAAAAAAGACAGTAAATATTATAATGAAGAACAGTTTAAGGATGTTAACATGACAGATGAAGATCTTTCTATTATTCACTTGAACTGTAGAAGTTTAAATGCAAATATAGATAACATGCTAAACCATCTCCAAAACATAAAAAACACTTTTAAAATAATAGCACTATCTGAGACATGGCTCTCCGTCGTCTTGCTTTCGCTGGCTAGCCTGCTAATGGTTAGCAGGGAGTGTTGTGACGCAGTTAGCGCCGTCGAGCGAAGCAGCTGCGGAAAGAGAAGAAAACTTCGAGGTAAGTAAAAAAACGCTGGACTAGCTTTCGCCAGCCCAGCAGTACGCAGGAAAATTTCTCTGTACGCTCAGTGTAGGGAGCAAGCTCACCTCAATCGAGCGATGTGACAACAGAGAAGTCCCACGAAGTTCAGGTTTTAAGCGAGGTGAAGGGCAAAAAAGAGAAAGATGGATAGCCGTCAGCGGCTTAAATACCCAGAGGGCGGAGCCTCGGGCACAACGCTGACGCCCTTGCCGTAAAGGCGTGAATGTATTCCTTCAGGTAATCGCGTGGGGGCGCAATTCCCATAGCATATGTTGCACCGAGAGAACATGACTGAAAGGGAACGTTAAATTTCAGCTAGTGATTGCCAAACGGCATGTGGAAGACTCCACGGTCAAGTGGTCTGGTGACATGAATTGGAGCTTTTTGGCCATCAAACAAGACGTTGTGTTTGGTGGAAACCAAATACTCCCCCACAAACTCACCATCCCCACAGTGAAGCTTGTTGATGACAACATCATGCTATGGGGAGGCTTGTCAGTAGCCAGCCCTCAAAGGCTTATTAAGACTAAATGAATGCCGAAAAGTGCAAAAATGTTTTAAAAACAACAAAATGAATGTTGTGGAGTGGTCGTGTCTGTAAGAGTTCCACTGCCTGCAGCTCCTCCTCCAAGATAGCTGCTGATTGCCACCAACTGTTGACCATCCACCTGATTGTCCCTCTACTATTTAAGGCTGCAGTCAAGTGTGACTCATCGCTGGAGCATTATACCCTTTTTGGTATTTATGCTTTTGGCCTATGAATCGTCTAACAGACAAATGTTACTTACCTTTGTTCTTGTGCCCACAGTCAACCTGCCTCCTTGACTCCTGTCCAGTCTGAACCTCGTCATGACTCTGGTCCCTGTCTTCCGTGCCTTGCCTTCCAGTCACATGCCTGTTCAACGTGCCTTGCCTGTCCTGCCTGATTTCCCATCTCTGGAATCCTCTGGTGGATCACATCCACACCTAACATCTGCGCCACCACCTGACCTCCAAGAGATGACCACCTGTAAATAGTACACTGTAAATAATAAACACTATTCATTTTCCTACTCAAGCCTTGTACTGCCTGGTCTCGTACCACTCTGGGTTCCCCGTGTTATGATAGAAATGCTCTATTCACACAAGACCCAGAACAAGACCAGAAGTGAGCAAGCACTTTCCCCTTCGCAGCTGGAACAAATCAACAAACTCGAGGAGATGCTTCAACAAGTTTTAATCCAACAACAAGAATCACAGGTCAACATGAGAGATCTAGGAAGTATGTTTTTTTCCCATTAACCAACGACTCTCGCCTCCTTCTCCTCCTCCTCCAGCACCTACACCACCTCACGAGCCCCGTTCCTCCAAAACAGAACCCGGAGGTCTTGCCACTACACAAAAGGTAATCACAAAACCTTCTGAATATTTCTCTGGAGACCCAAGTCTATGTGGAGGTTTCCTGTTACAAGTTAAACTCGCCTTCAAGGGCGCAACCCAGTTATATGCTACAGACATTGCTAAGATCACTTATTTCACAAACCAACTGAAAGGTGACACACTTTGGTAGGCTAATTTCTTTCTAACGTTTCATGATCTGGATTTTGTATAATTTGATACCTTGTTAAAGTAGTTTCGCCGAATCTTCGACCATCCTCTGCAGAAGCTCAACGCCGTAAAATGACTCCTTTGTTTACGTCAGGGCCGACGTCCAGTGGCTGAGTACACCTTCGAATTCCGCATCCTTGCCGCTCAAACAGGGTGGAACGAAATTGGCTCTACAAGGTACCTTCTTACATTCTGACCCTATTAAGGACCAGATAGCTGCACGAGACAAGCCTGAGAGTTTTGACGAGCTGATTGACCCGGCAGCTTGATGAACACTTCCGGGAATGAAGGAGAGAGTGGGACTACACTTCCCACAATCACTTCACTTCCGGGTTCATGACACCAGGTGAGCCTCGTGCCTACAAGCACCTGATAGCGAACTACAAGAACCAGGAACAAGTCGTTTCCGTCCATCCCGCTTTTTCTACAGTTCCAGTTAAACAGTTGCCTACTCTTCCTGAACCCGAACCGATGCAGATTGGACAAACTTGTTTGACACCTGAAGAGAGACATAAATACAAGGATTCTAATTCTTGCGTTTACTTTGGCAGGTCTGACCATTACTTCGTAAACTGCCCATTTCGGGGGATACGAAAATGCCCGCCAGTAAAGAGAAAGATACTGGTAGGCACTTCAGCTCTCTCTCCCACATGCAGACTTTTGCTTCTCACAATTATTCGAATAAATCAAGATCACTTCCCTGTGTCTGCTGAAGTTTATTCTGGTGCGGAACAAAACTTAGTCAGTCTGAATCTGGTTAAAGAAACTATTCTTGCCTACTCATGAGATTCCTCTCGTTTCCATTGCTGGAGTTACAGTTGAAACCTTAGCCCAAATGGAGACCACAAATTTACATTTAATCATTTCGGGAAATCATCATGAGAGTAATGATTTCTTCATATTTGAGTCCCCCAACACCCAACAAATTTTAGGTTACCTGTGGCTCAAGGAGCACAACCCACACATTACAGTAATTGGAAACTAGGAAGAAATGAAAAATGGAGTGATGGACGCCTGAAGTACTGTTTACACTCTGCAGTCACTAATCAACATATTGAAAATACTCCCCTCGAGGAAACCAACATTTCTAATGTTCCCCCCATTTATCATTATCTTGCCCCTGTATTTAGTAACGAGCCCTGTCACTTCCTCCTCACTGTCCGTATGATTGTGCGATCGACCTCATCCCCGGTTCTCCTTTACTTGCCAGTCGGTTGTACAATCTCTCCGGACCCGAAAGGGAGTCCATGAGGAAGTACATAAAAGAGTCCCTTGCCTCTGGCATTATTCGCCCTTCCACCTCTCCTGTGGGGGCCGGCTTCTTCTTCATGTCCAAGAAAGACAAAACTCTCCATCCATGTATTGACTACCGGGGACTCAATCACATAACTATTAAAAACAAGTATCCACTCCCTCTCATCAACTCCATTCACGAACAGCTGCAGTCTGCTACTATCTTCACAAAATTCATTAATTCATTAATTCATTCAACCTTTATTTATACAGGCTATCCTCGTTGAGCCACGGGGACTCATTTACAAGAGGGACCTGTTTCACTCACACCCAAGGTCAATTTTAGAGTTACCAATCAACCTAAAATTAGACTTCAGAAACGCATACCATCTAGTTTGTATAAAGAAGGGCGATGAGTGAACAACCAACTTTAGGACCCCACTCAGACATTTGGAGTACAGTATTTGGTCATTCAGTTTGACCAACGCCCCTGCCGTTTTTCAAGCCCTGGTAAATGACGTTCTCAGAGATTTTATTGGTGACTTTGTCTTTGTATATTTGGATGACATCCTCATCTATTCTAAAGATAAGGATGAACATATAAAGAGGGTCAGGACTGTAATTCAGAGACTTTATGAGAATAAACTGTTCGTAAAAGGCAAAAAACTGAATTCCATGTCTCCTCAGTATAATTTCTGGGTTTCATATTTGAAAGGGGATGTTACAGAACAGACCCAGTTAAGAACAAGGCCGTAGAAAAGTGGCATGACCCTGAAACTATGAAGCAGCTTCAATATGCTGGTGAAGATTCTCAGTCGTCCAGGACATGATAAAATCAAAAAAGGCGTTCAATACAGGATCAACTGGACTTTATTTGTTGCAGAAAATGTTTCGACTTCTGTCCAGAAGTCTTTTTCAATTCTGAATGAATGGAAGCTGTGAGACCGAGAAGTTTTATACAGGCTAACAAGCCACGCACCAACATATGAAATTGGAAACTGAAATAACCCCACAACATACCTGAGATAACATGCCCATTCTATTTAAATTGACAAAACAACACATCACAGCTTAACAGAAGGGGGTTTGTAACACATACATGTAAATTGAAAGATCACACCTTAACAGTAGGGGGTTCCCTTGAGGTCTCTGGTAGAAGACACAAAACTGTATGTAAATTGACAAAAAACACCTCCCAAACAACAACAGAGGCTACTCAGAGAACTTTGTTAGTCTAATTTACAGACAAGACATCTCTGCTCCCATCCGGTGTAAAACGTTTCGGAATCAAATCCAAAACTGAGTTATAAGTCTTAGAAAGTTGAAATCTCAGACCTCCTCCTCTGTTAAGAGAAGGTTTTTCTCTCTTAACATAAACAGCTTCCTTCACCCCCCTCTCAAACCATCTGTGCTCTCGGTCCAAAATTTGAACATTCTGGTCCTCAAATGAGTGACCCTTGTCCGTGAGGTGGAGGTGAACAGCTGAGTTTTGTCCAGAGGAGGTTGCTCTCCTGTGTTGGGACATTCTTTTGTGGATAGGTTGCTTAGTTTCTCCGATGTAGCGGTCTGAGCAGACTTCGCTGCACTGGACTGCATAAACCACACCACTCTGTTTGTGTGTGGGGGTTTGGTCCTTAGGGTGGACCAGCCTCTGTCTGAGCGTCCTGCTAGGTTTGAAATGTACTGGGATGTTGTGTTTGTTGAAAATCCTTCTGAAATTCTCTGAGACTCCAGCAACATAAGGAATGACAATGTTTTTCCGTCTGTTAGACTTTTTCTGTTCATTATTGTGTTTAACAGATTTCCTTGCTGACTTGACAAAAGCCCAGTTGGGATATCCACATGTTTGCAGAGATTTTTTGATGTGTTTCTGTTCCTTTTCCTTCCCTTCTGTCCTTGTGGGGATGTGTTCTGCCCGATGCTGTAAAGTTCTGATGACAGAAAGTTTGTGCTCCAGTGGATGGTGAGAGTCGAACAGGAGATATTGGTCTGTGTGGGTTGGTTTTCTGTAAACTTCAATGTTGAGACTGTCATCTCCCTCCATATGCACCAAACAGTCCAAAAAAGGCAGCTTATTGTCGTTAGCATCCTCTCTGGTGAACTTGATGTTGTTATCAACAGAGTTAATGTGTCTGGTAAACGCTTCCACCTCCCTGGCTTGGATTTTGACACAGGTATCATCCACGTATCTGAACCAATGGCTTGGAGTTGTCCCCTCATAGGAGTTTAGGGCTCTCTGTTCCACTTCCTCCATGTAAAGATTAGCAACAATGGGTGACACTGGAGATCCCATGGCACAGCCGTGCTTCTGTCTGTAAAAACTGTCATTGAACTTGAAATAAGTGGTGGAGAGGCAGAGATCCAGCAGGGTGCAGATGTGGTCTGGGGTTAAGTTGGTCCTTTTGTCCAAATCCTTGTCCTGTAGAAGTCTTTTTTTGACAGTTTCTATTGCTTCAGAAATGGGTATGCATGTGAACAGAGAAGTCACATCATATGATACAAGAGTTTCTCCCGGGGTCAGCTTCAAATGTTGAACTTTGTTGGTGAAATCAATGGAGTTTTTAATATGATGAGGTGTGTTACCAACCAGAGGAGCTAAAATACCAGCCAGATGTTTAGCAACATTGTATGTCACTGAGTTCATGCTGCTCACACCCATGTATAAAACTTCTCGGTCTCACAGCTTCCATTCATTCAGAATTGAAAAAGACTTCTGGACAGAAGTCGAAACGTTTTCTGCAACAAATAAAGTCCAGTTGATCCTGTATTGAACACCTTTTTTGAAGCAGTTTCAACGCTTCCTTGGGTTTGCCAACTTTTATAGGTAGTTCATTAAGGATTACAACCGTATCGCCTCTCCCCTCTCTCAACTCACGTCCACTACTAGAACCTTTAAATGGAACCCCGAAGCTGATGGTGCCTTCAGCAAACTCAAAGTACTATTCTCTTCTACACCAGTTTTGTGTCACCCCGATCTCAAGCGACAATTTATTTTAGAGGCGGACACCTCAGACTCAGGGGTGGGGCTGTCCTCTCTCAACAGTCCCCTGAGGATAATAATGTCCATCCCTGTGCATTTTTCTGCAGATGTTTATCCCCAGTAGAGAAAACTGATGTAGGGAATTGTGAGCTTTTGGCTGTTAAATTGTCATTAAAAGAGGGGCATCAATGGTTGGAGGGTACAGTAACCCCTTTTCTAATATGGAATGATCATAAGAACCTCACCTAGCTCGGGGATGCCAAGCATTTAACTCCCATGCAGGCATTTTGGTCTTTGTTTTGTAACTGCTTCAATTATATTCTGACCTTCAGACCTGGTTCAAAGAACGTCAAGCCTGATGCCCTCTCGCAGCAGTTTTCTTCCCCAGACAGCGCTGAAACTGAAGAGATCATCATTCCTCGGTTTGTGTGGTGGGGGCCCTCACATGGGACATCAAAAAGGAGGTTTGGGAGGCTCAAATAGATTAACCTGACCCAGGCACCTGACTTGCTGGAACCCTTTTCGTCCCCTCTGTTATGAGGGCTAAGGTATTGAACTAGCTATACACCCATACATTTTCCTGTCACCCTGGCACTTCTCGCATGCTTTCCCTTATAAATAATCATTTCTGGTGGCCCATCCTTGGTAACCAACCACCTGCCAGACTGCTAAAACCCTTGCCAACCCCT
>JBBPBX010024483.1:0-39631 GCA_038048925.1 Garcialebias charrua
TGCTGTTGTGGTATTTTACATTTTAAAGAAGGTCGAAGCAGCATATATGTTAGAACGTTGTCGGATAATGGGTTCTGACCCGAGTTTTCTGCTCCTCTAACGTGGACCGGAACCGACCTTGAGTGACTCCGTGAGAGTCCGTGTTGTTCAACAGCTGCAGTGCTGGGTTACTGAGCGTGACTAAGTTGGCCTGTCTAGATGTGCGCCGCATGTTTCAGCATTTTGGGAAGTTAAATTGTAGCGTTTGAGTTGTTTAAAGAGCTGTGAAGTTGTTTTCTGCTGTGCAAACTAGCGTTAAGAAGACGTGTGTCTACATGTCTGTTTATGAGCTGTGATTGGATGATACGAGTGCTGTGTGCTGTGAATCACTCTTGTAGCGAACGCTGATTCGCTGTTGTGTGCTGTCCACCACTCTTGTAGCGAACGCTGATTCGCTGTTGTGTGCTGTCAATCACGTCGCACGCCGTTGCGACCAGCCCATTTTGTCGTCATTTCCGGCACGACATTGGTCGAAGGTAAGGAACTACATTCGCCATGTATGCTTGTAGAATGAACTACTGACGCTGTGATTGATTTGTTGACGCCACGTATGTTGTAGCGAGCTCCGCCTCGCAAGCACTGAAGCTGGTGACGCGCTACGCACGCTGCGTTGGCCCGCCCATTTTTGTCGTCACTTCCAGGTGCCGCACTTTGAGTGACAGGTCACACTCGCTGGTTCACACTCGTTCACACACGAACACACACTTAAACACTCATCTGAAGCCATCAACACTGTCTAGCAACATAAACTTGTCTCTGACAAGAAAGCGGTTCGAGCAATTATCACGTTCTTACTGAAAACTAACCCTAATAGGTTGTTTTCTTTCCATGTACTGATTTAAACTCAGTCGCTTCGTGATAACATACTCGACGCTGCCCCCTGCTGGACGTTAATAGATGAGTTTTCTCTCAACACCTCATAAAGTCAGCAATTTTTATGGTAAAAATTACCAGCTTTAAAATTGTTCTGTACACAAACAAAAAATCCTGTTTATTTTAAATAAAGAATTTTTGAATAACAGAGGTACAGACGAACAATTGATGCTCGTTTTAAATACTGAAGAGATTTAAAATAACACTCAAAAAGCATCTTTTATTTGATTTTCAAATTAAATAAAAAAGAAAAGTTGATGGAGAGCAGAGCATTTCCACATTCAAAATTTTAAACAGCATTGGCGTACACTGTACACTTTTGGTTAAAAATAGCATTTTTAACGTTTTTCTGTGTACATTTAAAACAGTAAGGTTAATTTGATAACGAATTTCTTTTTCGAATAACACCTGCATGTACCAGCTTGTTGATTTTTACAGACTCAAAACAAATATGGATACACAATCAGATGACGTTGTACCATCCTCATCCTTGAAGGATGCTGATGGTGAGGAGAAAATCCCAGCGCAGGAGGATTCAGACACTGAGTCAGAGGACACAGATTGTGTTGATAATGCCTTAAAGCTGCTAACTAAACCCCTCGTGAAGTACGGTGAGGAGATAGCAGCAATGGACACCTCCACTCTGAACACAGAGTTAGAAAATCTAACAACAAGCATTCTCAAAAAAGATGGGAAAAAGCTCAGCGCCGACCGTCTAGCCAAATTGGCCCTTCTGTTGAAGGCCAGACTGGACCATGAAGTGGAGAGGTGTGTGGACCTTGAGGAGAAACTGGCTGATGAGAAAACTAAACACGAAGGTACCACTTCAGATTTTGTGTCATACCAGAAAACGACAAATACAGAGACTGAACGTTTAAAAAATGAAATACAGTCGCAAACACAGTCATATGAGGAAAACATTCGTTCCAGAGGACGAAAATATGACGAGTCTGTCAGGGAGAATGAAAAATTACAGCAAGAAATACAATCGCTGTCTAGAGAATTACAAGAGAACAAGGAAAAAAGAGAAGAAACCCACAACCTGTGCACAAGGTTGAAAATTGAGTATGATAGATTAAAAGAAGGCATTTGATCGTGTCAATCATTACAAGCTATTTGACAAATTAAAACAGAGTGGTGTGAGTAACGGTGTGCGTCAGGGTGGGCTTCTTTCACCTGCCCTGTTTAACATTTATATGGACGACCTGTCAAAAGAATTGAACCTCTGTAAAACTGGATGTGTGATCGGTGATACCCTGGTTAATCACTTTATGTATGCTGATGACCTGGCTGTCCTCTCGCCCAGCAGTGCTGGTTTTCAACAGTTACTGAATATCTGCTCTGATTATGGGCTGAGATTTGATGTGCAGTACAATGCTAAGAAAACGGTTGTGCTAATATGTAGGACTAAAGCAGACAAACAACTCTGTTTCCCTGATTTCTTTTTGTCAGGACAAAAGTTAAATGTTTGCTCAAAAACTAAATATCTGGGTCACTACATCACTGACCAGCTATGTGATGATGATGACATTTATCGACAGTGTCGCATGTTGTACGCCCAGGCAAACATTCTGAGGAGGAAGTTTCACATGTGCACTAATGAGGTAAAAATATGTTTGTTTAAAGCTTACTGTACATCCTTGTATGCAGCTCCTCTGTGGTGTAAATTTAAAAAAGCTAGCATGCAGAAGCTTAAGGTTGCTTATAATGACTCCCTGAGAATTCTACTTAAGAAACCCAGGTTCAGCAGTGCAAGTGAAATGTTTTGTAATGCACATGTCAGAACGTTTCAGGCGCTCATGAGAAATTTGATGTACAAGTTTATGCGTCGTTTGTGCAGCTCCATGAACAGTCTTATTGTAATGTTTTCACATCCCTCTGTCAGTGCGCTAAGATATCAGTCGGCTCTGTGGAATCATTGGTATGCAAGTCTTTTATAAGATTTTATTTTTATTATATATCTATTTTTTCTTTTTTATTCTTTCTGTATATGTTGTGTGTGTTATGTTTTTTTTTGTGGACCACGAGTCTGTTGAATAAAGTTGATGATGATGATGATGATGATATATGTTTGAAATGATGGTGGTGTCGTTCTATATGTTAAGAATGAAATAAAATGTAAATTAAATAATGAAATGTCAATAATAGTTGATAATATTATGGAAATGATAACAATAGAAATAATAAACAAAAATGATAAAAACATAATAATAAGTTGTGTATATAGATCACCAGGATCAAATATAGAAATATTCACTGATAAAATCTTGGAGCTATTGGAGAAGAGTTTTAATAAAAAAGTTTTTTTGTGTGGAGACTTTAACATTGATATGGGAAATAAAACAGATTCAAATAACATCAGTACATTTATAAATTCAATGTACAGTTTAAATATGTATCCGTTGATATCCAAGCCAACAAGAATTACAACTCATAGTGCCACAATAATTGATAATATTTTCACAAATATAACAAACGGAGAGGTGATAGGTGGTATTTTAACGACCGACTTAAGTGATCATTTACCAGTTTTCACAATCTATAAAAATGATCAAAGTATCACAAAAGCAGTTAAAACAAAGAAAAAGATCATAAACACATCAAAAAAAGTTTTGGAAAAATTAAAAGAGGATCTAGATAAACAAGACTGGAATGAAGTGTATGTTGATGATGTGAACAGATCATATGATGAGTTTATGAATATCTTGGAAACTCTGTATGAAAAAAATTGTGTACAAACAAATTATACAAAGAGAAATATCGTTGACCAACCATGGATGACAAAAGGGTTGAGAAATGCTTGTAAAAAAAGAATTATTTGTATTCATGTTTCTTGAAATTGCGAAGTCAGAACGCTGAAGAAAAATATAAAAAGTATAAAAATAAATTAGTAGGGATTATAAGGAAACATAAGAAAGAATATTATAGTAAATTATTAGATAAAAGTAATGGTGATATGAAAGCAACATGGCGAGTAATGAATAGTGTTATGAAGAATCATAAAGCAAAAACTAGTATTTCAAAATATTTTGTAAAAGAAAAAGATGAAGTTTATGATGAAAATGAAATTGTCAATGGATTTAATCAATATTTTGTGAATGTTGGATCAAGCCTTGCAGCTAAAATACCAAAAGTAAATAATAATGTGAGCCATTCAATTACAGGCTGTGCAAACAGTATTTTTCTAAATGGAACTAACAAAGAGGAAATAATGAAGGTAGTAAAAAATCTTACAGACAAGAGATCAAAGGACTGGGTGGACATGGATATGATGTTTGTAAAGGATATAATGAGCCATGTTATTGAGCCGTTTACATATATATGTAACTTATCATTTTCAACAGGAATATTTCCAGATAATATGAAAGTAGCTAAGGTAGTTCCTCTTTTTAAAAATGGTGATAAATGTGTGTTCAACAATTATAGACCTATATCCTTGTTACCACAGTTTTCTAAAATTCTTGAAAAACTATTTGTGAACAGACTAGATCAATTTATAGACAAACAAAATATTCTAAGCAACAGTCAATATGGGTTCAGAGCTAAAAACTCTACATCAATGGCTCTCATGGAATTAATGGAACAAATAACTACTGCTGTCGATCAAAAACAATATTGTGTCAGTATTTTTGTTGATTTAAAAAAAGCATTCAATACTATTGATCACACCATTCTCCTTGAAAAACTGAACAAATATGGTATTAGAGGACCAGCATTACAGTGGGTATCTAGCTATTTGAAAGATAGGAAACAATTTGTACAAATAAATGATGTAAGATCTGACCTCTGTAATATCACATGTGGAGTTCCCCAGGGCTCTGTGCTTGGACCAAAGCTATTTATTTTATATGTGAATGACTTGGTAAATGTGTCAGGACTCCTTAAATGTATACTTTTTGCTGATGATACCACATTTTTCTGTTTAGGTGAAGATATAGAACAAATGTTGGAATTGATAAAGACAGAATTTACCAAAATACAAACTTGGTTTAAAATCAATAAATTATCATTAAATCTAGAAAAAACTAATTACATGATATTCAGTAATAAAAAGAAAACTGTTGATGTTCCACTCAAAATTGAGGGTGTTGAGATTTGTAGAGTGAGTGAGGTGAAGTTTTTGGGTGTTATCATTGATGACAAACTGACATGGAAACAACACATAAATTCTGTAAGAATAAAAATAGCTAAATCGATTGCAGTACTATACAAGGTCAGAGACCTATTGAATGATAAAGCTCTGTATTTGTTGTATAACACAATCATTGTTCCACACTTAATCTATTGTATTGATGTTTGGGGGAAAGCGTGTAAAACAATCACAAAGCCTATTTTTGTATTACAGAAAAGAGCTGTAAGAATTATCACTAGAAAACATTACTGTCATCCATCCAGTACATTATTTTATCAACTGAAATTATTGAAGTTCCATGATTTGGTTGATTATAATATTTTATCAATTATGTATAGGGCTCAGAATAACGAATTACCTTTAAATATCCAAATGAATTTTGTTAAAAGACAAAGTTGTTATAATCTTAAGGGGACAGAGATGTTTGTAAAACCACAATTCAGAACTAGTTTGAAGGGACGTTCTACCTCAATCCAGGGAATTAGATTATGGAATGGCTTGGAGAATGTAGTTAAAAATGCCAAGTCACTGTTTACATTTAAGAAAATGATCAAAAGGAATTTGTTGAAAAAATATATATGAATTAGCATAATGTGTATTGTATCAATTATTAGTTATGTATTAGTATTAGAAAATTAGAAAGAGTTAGTCATTTTGTACTGCTGGTGAAAGATTATTATTGTTTAATCTGATTGTTTGAAAAAAGGGGCAGATATAATAAGATTTATTCTTCTTTCTGCTACCTTTCATTTTTTTACATTGTGTACGTATCATTAATGGGATTGTCTTGTATTGTGTTTCTTTTGTAAAAAAATGAACAAATTTAATAAACATAAACAAACATATTAGGGATTTGGCTCTGTGGGACGGTTATGGCTGAGTGGTTAGAGCCGTTGTCTTCCATTACAAGTGTTGGGGGTTCGATCTCACCAGCAATCACGTCAAAGTGATCCTGGGCAAAACACTGAACCCTTCATTAGCACTGTTTACATGGGCAAAATTCTGTGACCGGATTGAAATGTGTTCTGATTGCATAATTAGATAGTACAGTTTACATGGGCACAATCTGTTCATGACGAGTGTTTACATTCAGCAGGCTTTTATTCTGATCAGAAGTTCTGACATGCGCAGAGTGGTACACTCCCCTTAAAAAAACACAGAAGAAGTTACTATCGTGAAAACCACAGAAGAAGAAGTTACTTCCGGGACGAAAGTAAACAGACGCGCCAAAAATGGACACGCGCCAGATTGTAATGACGGCGATGGAGTTGTTACTGCACTCCCTGATTGAGCTACAGGTGAAGCAATGCGTGCTTTTAGTCTTTTTTATTCGTAGTATGAGAGCGCCGTCCTATGTCCTCCAAGCTGTCGTGGACAACAACTGTTGGTAAGACAATAAAAACGCTGTATGCTTTAATAAACTTTTTTGTCCTTTCATTTTCTACCTGTCTGTGCGTGATACTGTCTGTATTTGTTATTACTTACTATTCTTCCTCCGTTTTCCTCAGTTTCTGGAGCATCAGTTGCAAGATGCCAGGCAATGCCAATGATGCCAATGTCCTACGCCACTCAGACCTCAAAGGGTTCATCTGTTGCCAAAAGTAAGGCTAATATTTACTATATTTTATTTAGTATTACTACAAAACTATTACAGCTAAGTATCTCAAAGTAGAGATACTTAGCTGTAAAGTTTTATTTAAAAAATGTTTGTTTGAACCATGTCTTTAAACAAATAAAGTCAATTGTTTCTCTTTTTCAAGATGGCGCCTTTGTTGACGGCACGCAGTCTACCTCCTCTCCTGACCTTTTTAATGTTGTTCGTGTTCTGCCTTTTTTCATCAACGATGCATCCTCACTTCTGGTCTATGATAGCTCAACACTTCTAATTATCCAAGACTCGCTAATCAACGTACCGACTACTGGTAAATATGGACATTTTAAGCCTCCACCACCACCCTTCCTGGCGTCCGTTCCAGCCTACCTACACCGCAACACTAGTACGTTGCTACACAACAAGCGCCGCAGAAGACGCGGAAGGAGAGCGGGAGTCCTGGTCAGATTAAAAAATTACCTCTCCTCTTACAGTACGGCTATGGCTGACTTACCTCCGGAATTCAGCGTCTTTGATATTCACCGTTCCTTGGTTCATCGCCATCGCTGCCTCGTTTCTGTCAATCAAGACGTCAGCAATCAGTATCCATCTTGTCCCCTGGTGAGGACCCAGCAGCGAGGCTGTGTTCAACAGAACCTCCGCCCGCTCGTTCGAGCTACGGAGGATGTAATTGGCTGTGTTCCAGTACTTGCAGCACTGTTTAACGCCCGATCGATCACAAATAAAACTTTTATATTAAGTGATTTGATCTCCACTCATAATCTGTATCTGTTTCTGATGATTAAAACCTGGCAGAAACCAGAGGACAACAGCACCTTCTCCGAGCTCCTCCCACCTGGCTGCTCCTACCTGAACGTACCACGAGGGTCTGGCCGGGGGGGTGTCTCGCTGCTGTGTTCAGTGATGCGTTCAAGTGCCGCTTGTTGCCTCCTAAAAACTGCAGTAGCTTTGAGATCATGCGGTTTGTGCTGGAATCTTCACAACCACTGCTGTGTGGGCTTATTTATCACCCACCAAAATATAACAAGGACTTCCTCAGTGATTTCTCAGAACTATTGGCTGAACTACTGCCAAAATTTGACAGTCAGCTTTTTTGTGGTGATTTCAACACCCATATCTGCTGTCCAAATAATCAACTTGGATATGAGTTTCAGAACCTTCTGGACTCTTTTAACCTGTCGCAGTCTGTGTCAGGGCCCACGCACAATCAGGGTCACACATTGGACTTAATTATCTCACACAACCTTCATATATCTGCTGTAGAGATTCTGGGCACCTGTATTTCAGACCACATTCCCATCATATTTGAATTTTCCACCCCTCCTGCAGTAAAGACTGTTCTCCCAGCACATCTCTGCTGCTCCATCACCCCATCCACTCCAATTCAGTTCACTGATACCTTTAAAAGCACTGACTTATACTCTGCTGTCAGCCTGGACCCATCTCTACATCCTAAGGAATTCATCACCTCTTTCCATCACACCTGCACAACGATCTAGGACTCCATCGCACCTCTCAAACAGACTTCTTCAAAGATCAAACCACCTCCATGGCTCAATGAAACAACGTAGGCTTTTCGACAATGCTACAGGAAAGCAGAGCGCCGATGGAGGAAGTACAGACTTCATGTGTCCCAGGGAATACTGAGAGACTGTCTCTGGGAATATCAACATTTTGTTAAGCAGGCCAAGTCGCAGTACCTCTCCAGCTTAATCTCCACCAGCTGCAACCGGCCGAGGATGCTATTTAGCACAATTCAGTCTGTCATAAAGATGTTCAGATTTACTGAACCATCCACTACACCAAATGTAAGAATGAGCAGGATACACCTGACAATCTTATCATCAAATATAAACGAGTTCTCGCTTTTTAAGGGATTTACCCATAACTTGTGTGGTCAGATGAGATGTAACAGGCATGAAATGTTAATTTATGTTGATTCACTAGGAGATGAATCTTTTATTTAACAGAATCATAAAATTACAAAGTACATCAACATGTACAATGGATTGGTCTGATCAATTTTCATATAAACTTAACTGTCGACAGATTCAATTTTGGAACAACAGACACAAGTAATGAGATGACATATTACTTTTATATCTGTAGGCACATATTTCTTAAAGTTCTGGCAAAAATAAGTTTAAGGAGAAATAGTTAAGTGAGGAGGAAGAATGGAAGGAAAGATAGGAGGGGTATTATCTTGACATGAGTTTAACCAGGAAACATGGCAGCTTTCCGGCCAATCTCAGCTACACGTCGGTACACTTGGTAAAGCATCTGACGACTTTGTTACCTCGTGAAGATGGTCAGTCCTCCTTGGTCCAACTGGTCAGTCTGTTTACCGTTTCCAGCATCTCCAGACGTCTGCTTCAACTCGAACCATAGCAACAGCATTTCCTGGTTGGATTTTTCAGACTAAAACGTTCCTTGGGAGGAAAATTCATTCAAGTGGAGCTTAGAGCTCAAAGTGGATTTATAACTGGCATGTTATAAATCTTTAACTGATGACGTGTCATTGGCTTTTGACAGATGTCCAAATCAGCTCTTTGGAGAAAACATCATAGTTCAAAAACCTCCAGCAGACTGAAGGAAAAGGTAGGAAGTGGCACTTTAAAAAGGGAGTTTGACCCAGTAGTGCTCAGTTCCCTCATTGGCTAGTGGTACCGGGAGCAGGCGTGAATGAGGAGGTGAAGAGGAAGAGTTCAAGAGGTTAGATGATGTCAGAAAAGGAAGGATAAAAAGTGTTAGATTTTGACGCCATCATTTTATGATTAAAATTGATTAAGACTGTCTTAATGGGGCCAAGATGGTGTAGAGGCAGGGCTTCCGACTTGGGACCCGAAGGACCCAGGTTCGAACCCCGGCCACTACACACCTTGGGGTGTCTATGAGTGCACACCTATTTCCCCAGCTCCCCGGGCGCTTTCTATGGCTGCCCATTGCACCACCTGGTGGTGGTTGGGTTAAATGCAGAGACAAATTTCGTCTTGTATGGGAAACATACACAGATGACAAAAATGTGACATTTATTTATTTATTTAACACTTTAACCAAGCACTGTTGACCTGTCATTTTGATTAAACAACGTCATTACAGTGTCAACATTTGAAACCTTACTGATGATAATAACAAAACTGAAAGTTATGCACCATAACTCATGTTCCCTGAAGGAAGTGAACGAGGTGCAACATATTGCTATGGGAAATTGCATCCCCGCGCTATTACCTGAAGGAATACATTCACGCCTTTATGGCCGGGGCGTCAGCGTCACGCCAGAGTCCCCACCCTCTGGGTATTTGACGCGGACGCCCATCCTACTTTCTCCCAGTGCACTTCACCGAGCTTTCAGCATTGAAAGGGCCAACTATGATGCAGCTCATTCCCTTCCTTCAGGGAACATGAGTTATGGTGCATAACTTTCAGTTCCCTTATCAGTCAGTCACTCTGTGCAACATATTGCTATGGGAACGTAATTCATTCACACCCTTGAAATGCTCAGTAAAATGCATGCTTGTGAGAACATCTGCCTTAATACGACAGGCATTTCCTAGCCGCTCTCTACAAGGTATGTAGAGGGCACAGCCTGAGAAGAAAACGCCACATGTAGAAACATCAACCTGATGTTACCACTGGACATATTGATGAAACACCAGCTAGAGGCAGCACAAACGTGCATCGCTAGTGTGATTGCCCACCATCTCCTTCTTCCCTGGAAATTTGGGAAGCAGGAGGAAAAGAGCAAAGAGACCCCTTAAGCCACTGGCAAACCAGATAGCAATGTAAAGGACCCAGTTCAAACACAGGGTGACCTTCCAGGTCCCAAAGGGGCAAAAATTTCATACACACAAGGGGCATATGAGTCCCTTATCTGCTCCCTGAACAGACAACTTACTAGGACTGTTAGAGGGGGCCCATCCTGATGTTGGAGACATGTTAGAGGAGAGGGGAACCCTTCCACAGAACATCTCCCAAGTAAACATAAACACCAAGGGTCTCCCCTGTGTATGTTGTTGTTGTTGTTTTTGGAAAAAAACAGTCAAGCCTTAGGCCCTCAGCCAGTCCCTTCAATGGCCAGGCTGGAAGCTGCCACAGCTCCGGACGTGGGTATAGAAGCTGCCCACGGGCCTGAGTCAGCAGGTCCCTATGAGGAGGCAACTGCCATGGTGTCCCTGACAACATTGAGATCAGTTCCGGGAACCACGGTTTCTACGGCCACCTGGGCTCCCTTACGTACACGTTCCAGTGTCACCTGGATCAGAGGGACAGGTGGAAAAGCATAGTACAGCACCGCTGCTGGCTAATCATGGGCCAAAGCATCCGTTACCAACGGTGCGTCTGTTTCCTTCAAAGAGAAGTAGAGGTCACATTGTGAGCTAGCTCTGCATGCGAACAAGTCCATCGAGGCTCTTCCAAATCGTGACCAGACCTGCTCCACGACTCGTGGGTTTTGTCTCCATTCGGACGCTAAAAGAGGCCCTCTTGAGAGGGTATCCGCTCCATAATTCAGTTCAACCGGAACATGAGTCGCCCTGAGCGACAATATTCTTAGAGCACACCACATGAGCATCCTCTACGTCAGGCCGAGGAAGGCTTGGGATCTTGTCCCCCCCTCCCTGTTGATGAAGGACACCGTGGTTCTGTTATCTGATTTTACTAAGATTTGCTGTATTGCAATAAGACCTTTGCCAAAAAAGTATTTTATTGACAGGAATAGGGCCAATAATACTAGGAAGTTGATGTGTAATCTCACTTCCTGTTCTTTCCAAAGGCCTCGGGCATTCTGATTTCTGCAGACTGTCTCCCATCCTGTTTTTGAGGCGTCCATAGTGATGACCACACGGGATGACACCCTACCTAACGGGACCCCTTCCGTGAAAACAGACAAGTTTCTCCAAGGTTCCAGGGCCCTCAGGCACTCTGAATCGATTCTAACCTTTCCTGCTCGACCAAGCAGGGCAGGTCGTGTTTGTTGGTTTAGCCATACTTGTAAGGCCCGCATTTTCAGCAATGCATATGGCACACAGGGTATGGCTGCCGCCAAGAGGCCTAAGAGGCGTTGGCACGTTTTCATGGGGACCCGCTGATTCAGTTTGAACTTTGCCAGGCAATGGCGCATCGAGGAAACACGTTCCTTTGAGAGCCATGCTCTGTACCTGATGGTGTCGACTTGTACCCCCAGAAATACGGTAGACTGTGATGGGATCAGGTTACTCTTTTGTAGGTCTATGACAAAACCGAGAGACTTCAGGTGAGAAATCACCCTACAGGAGTGTGACTGGGCCTGTATTCTGCTTCCGACCAGAATCAGGAGGTCATCCAGGTAGTTCATATCTCCGACTCCTTGATTCCTAAGAGGGGTCAGGGCTGCGTCCAGACATTTAGTAAATGTACGAGGAGCAGTCTTCAAGGCTTCAAGGGTAAGGCTTTGAATTCGTAAGCCTTCCCTTCGAAAGCAAACTGGAGGAATTTCCTGTGCCTCCTCCACATGCCCACATGGAAATAGGCGTCCTTCAAATCCATTGTACATGCATAGTCTCCAGGTCTCACAGACTGGAGGACCTGCCGCAGTGTAAGCATCCTGAACTTGAAAGTTCTTATTCTCTTGTTCAGGGTCCTGAGATCCAGGATCGGCCTCTGGGATTGATCTCTTTTGGGCACTAGGAAGTACTTGCTGTAGTGACCGGAGCGTAGTTTGTGTTTTGGGACCAAACTTATTACTCCTTTCTGTAGCATCGTTAATACTTCCTCGCTCAGTACGACTGCGCGTGCTTGGTTAATATTTGATTGCAGCACCCCCGTGAACGGGGGGCGGTCCTTTGACGAACTGCAGCTTGAGCCCATGACACACTGTCGTCATGACCCATTCGTTTGGCAGACACGCCCTCCAGGCCTGCGTGTGCGTCATGAGCCTGGAAGGCATATCTAACTGCTACTTGTCATGTTTGAGTGCGGGAGGGGTGGCCTTTGACCCCTCTCACGTGCTCTCGAGCAGGTTGGTCTACCCAACGAGAAGATATTGCGAGATCTGACCACCTCAGGCAGAACTTATGCATCTTACTGCGGTTCATAGTCTGACCAATTAGTTTGTGTTTCACAAAAGTGAGGCTTGAGTCAAGAACCAGGGCAGTCTGTGCTTTGGTACTTTTATTTTTGTATATGCCTGAAACAGTGTTTGTTTTTATTACCCATACAATAGACAAGTTATGTTTAGTGCATACATACACGTCACCAGCTCCTTGTAGTGTTTTACAAGTGAAGTCTGGGCTCAAAAGGTCAGGTTCCCGTACCACGTGGGCGGGCAAACCTGTAAAGTCATGAGTTCGTCCTGTTTCATCAGGCCCGAATCTGCTTCCCACCTGGGGTCATCGAAGAGGCCCTCGGCCGGGACGCCTGAGGCTGAAAAGGCTCTCCGTCGCCAGTAGGACTCTACTGCGGAGAGCGACGTATGGCTTCCCTGGGGGGGCAAAGCTTTTTCTTGGCAGCCCCTCGCGGAGGGCTTCCGCCTGTTTGCGCCTTTGTTCCAACCTGGCCTGGATGCGTTCTAGAGCTCTCCCGAAGAGTCCCGTCGGCTCGATCGGGTACGGGAGGAAGAGAGACCTCTGGCCTTCCGGGAGGTCTGTTAAGGTCAACCAAAGATGGCGTTAGGCGACAAACATTTCCGCCATTGCTCTGCCCTGCATGATGGCTATCCCAGGAGTGCATGAGCTCCATCAGGAAGTCCGGGGAAATGGGCATTTTCTGCTACGTCGTCGGCTGCTGCTTCGCGTAGAAGTAATTTCCCGCCAGCCTCGTAACCTGTTGGCGAGGCGTGGGGTCCGGCCATGCGACCTGCAGTACGTTTGCGGCCCTGTGGCACAAGTCGAACAGAGCAGGGACCGACATGTCCGATTCCGGTAGAACTTGCGCCAGGTTCTGGGAGGAGTCCACACTTTCCCCTCCGCAACCGTACTCGGCGTCTTGGTCAGACACTTCGGGCATCGAGTCCTCGACGGGGACCGAGGAGTCTGACGCATTCTCAACCTCGACCTGACCGCTGCATTCCAAATCCGTGTTCTCGAACTCTGGTTCGGGAGCGAGCGGTTCTGTAGGGCCTGCGGCTTTCAGCCTTCTCCATAGCCTTAGCCAGTGCATCCGCACGGCGCTTCCTCCCGACCGCCGACATCCGACAGCAGTGGGAGCAGGAGTCGGGGGATTCCAGCGCTGTTCTTGCGTGCAGAATCCCTAGGCCAGGGGTCCCCAAACTTTTTCCTGCGAGGGCCACATAACTTTTCCTTCTCTGGTGAGGGGCCAGAGTCAGTTTGTAACAGGAAAAAGTGTGACGATTGCAGGAGTGCCTAACTCTAAAAATGTATTGTTTTCCAGAAAGCACAATCAAATAACCCTCTCTGGGTTCTTCACAGAACTAAAGTCAGGAGATAAATAATAACAATATTAATAAAATAAATAACACTATTAATAAAATAAATAATTACCAAATAACCCTCTCTGGGTTCTTCACAGAAAAAAATCCATTATTCCATTCTGTCTTTGAGAGGGGCGGGTTTAGGATTTTTTTCTGGGGGTTGCCAGATAGGGGCACAGACCGCAGAAGGGTGGAACAGAATGTTACATTTTGGACGTGTCAGCGTTTTTCCCCAAACGCTGACACAATAAATTAAATGTGGAACAATAGTTCAAAATAGTTCATAACTAAGGAACATTTTATTGCAAAAGTCCAACTTTATTATCAAATACAAATACACATATGAAAAATGTCTAAATGCTCTCTGGTATTGTTCTGGGGGCCGGACCAAATGTGGAGGTGGGCCGGATCCGGCCCGCGGGCCGTAGTTTGGGGACTACTGCCCTAGGCAGACGGGACATGCCTCATGGGTGTCCGTCGCCGACAGGGAGTAGCCGCACCCGCTGGGGCAGGGGCGCGAGGGCTCGCCGTCCTACTGGCTTTCTTCGGAATCTTTTTACTCCGTTTTCCCTTTCTCTACAGAAGAAGAGAAGCGTCGAGGCTGTTCCTAGCTTCCTTTTGTTCGAAGACGTCCTCTCCGTCGTGTCGCTTTCACTGGCTAACCTGCTAATAGTTAGCAGGGAGCGTTATGACGCAGTTAGCGCCGTCGAGCGAAACAGCTGTGGAGAGAGAAGTAAAGCTTCGAGGTAAGTAGAAAACACTGGACTAGCTTTCGCCAGCCCAGCAGTACGCAAGAAAATTTCTCTGTACGCTCAGCGTAGGGAGCATGCTCACCTCTAGTCGAGTGATGTGACAACAGAGAAGTCCCACGAGGTTCAGGTTTAAGCGAGGTGAAGGGCAATAAGAGAAAGAGGGATGGACGTCAGCGGCTTAAATACCCAGAGGGTGGGGACTCTGGCGTGACGCTGACGCCCTGGCCATAAAGGCGTGAATGTATTCCTTCAGGTAATCGTGCGGGGGTGCAATTTCCCATAGCAATATGCTGTACCGAGTGACTGACTGATAAGGGAACCAGAGATTATTCTTCATGATTATTAATTAGGATGTAATAAGATATAGGCACTTAGTCAGTTTACTGATTTTACCTATTCTTAGATGAAAATTTGAGCAAGGTTTGACTGACACAAATTATCATCTTAATTCACGGGTTCTCATCTTTTTCAGATCATTAATAATTATTCTGTGACTCAGTTATGAGATGTAACTGACAAGAAACGTTATTAGATTTGACTTACCAAAGGTAGAATCATTTAATAACAAATCATAAAATTACATCACAACATATTTACATGATTGATTGATTTCCTATCATTTAACTTCAGCACAGATGAAATCACACGTCCGTAACTTCCAGGAAACAACAGAATAAAGTTATGGGTCTTACATTACCTTATATATCTGGCACATTAACTTAGTTTTTTTTTACTTTTAGAAATAAAGTTTAAGGAGAAAGTTTATGAGGAAGAAAATGAAGGTTGAAGGGAAATGGTTGAAGTCTTATCTTGAGATATTTTAACCAGAGACAGCACATCCTCTGGTCGGGTTCGGCTGAACTTCCGTACCGTGATGAATAACAACATTTTACCTTTGTGAAGATTTTCTTGTCTCGACTCCGGTAAATTACCGTAGTCAAGCCATACGCGCACGTCCTACGGCGTTTTAAAGGCGATACACGTCCATCTTGCCACGGTCTTGTGAGGCCCGCTTCTGCCTCACAGAGTAATGCCCTCAGCTCCAGTTCGGTTTTCAAGATAACAACTTCCAGAAAGAGTTCACAGCTTGGAGCTGTGACACTCGAATGGTTCACAGCTGACATGCTGTTTAAACCTTGCTGAGGACGCACCTGAAAATTATGCACCATAACTCATGTTCCCTGAAGGAAGGGAACGAGGTGCAACATATGCTATGGGAATTGTGCCCCCGTGCGATTACCTGAAGGAATACATTCACGCCTTTATGGCAAGAGCGTCAGCGTAGCGCCAGAGGCCCCGCTCTCTGGGTACTTAAGCCGCTGACGCCCATCCAACTTTCTCCAAAATGCACTTCACGGAGCTTTCAGCATTGAAAGGGCCAGATATGTTGCACCTCGTTCCCTTCCTTCAGGGAACATGAGTTATGGTGCATAACTTTCAGTTCCCTTTCAGTCATGTCTCTTGGTGCAACATATGCTATGGGAACGTAATTCATTCATGCCCTTGAAATGCTTAGCAAAATGCATGTGAGAACATCTGCCTTAAAATGTCAGGTATTTCCCAGCTGCTTTCTACAAGGTATGTAGAGAGCATAGGCTGAGAAGAAAAAATGCCAAATGTAGAAACATCAGCTTGATGTTACCACTGGACATATAGATAAAAAACACCAGTTAGAGACAGCATGCTCCACTAGTGTGAATACTCATCTCCTTTTTTCTCTGTAAAACCTGAGAAACAGGAGGAAAGGAGCAAGGGACCCATTACACCACTAGTAATTGGGTGGTAATGTGGAGGTAGAAAACCTAGGTCAAGCACAGGGTAACCTCCCAAGTCCCCAGGGGAAAATTTACATATACAAGGGGCACCACTGGCAAGTGGAGCCCATCCTGATGTTGGAGACACGTTAAGGAGAGGGGAAACCCCTCCATTGAACATCTCCTAAGCAAACATAAACACCAAGTGGTACCCTTGTGTATGTTGTTGCTGTTTGTTTTGGGATAAAGCAACCAAAGCCTTAGGGTCTTAGCCAGTTCCCTTCAAAAGCCAGACTGAAAGTTGCCACAACTCCGGACGTGGGTGTAGAAGCTGCCCACGTACCTGAGTCAGCAGGTCCCTGTGAGGAGACAATTGCCATGGTATCCCTGATAACATTGAGATCAACTCCGGGAACCACGGTTTCTGCGGCCACCTGGGGACTATCAGGATCAGGGAGAGGGCTCCCTGGCGTACACGTTCTAGTGTCACCTCGATCAGAGGGACAGGTGGAAAGGCATAGTAGAGCACCCCTGCTGGCCAATCATGTGCCAGAGCATTTGTTCCCAATGGTGCATCTGTTTCCCTCAAGGAGAAGTAAAGGTCACACTGTGAGCTAGCTCTGCAAGTGAACAAGTCCACTGAGGCTCTCCCAAATCGTGCCCAGACCTGCTCCACAATCCGTGGGTTCAGGCTCCATTCTGAGGCCAGGAGAGGCCCTCTTGAGAGGGTATCTGCTCCATAATTTAGTTCACCGGGAACATGAGTCGCCCTAATTAACAAGATTCTTGGAGTACACCATGTGAGCATCTTCTGCGTCAGTCCAAGGAGGGCTTGGGACCTTGTCCTTCCTTCTCTGTTGATGAAGGACACTGTGGTCCTGTTATCTGATTTCACCAGGACATGCTGCTCTGCAATCAGACCTTTGCTGAAGAAGTATTTTAATGACAGGAATACGGCTAACAACTCCAGGAAGTTGATGTGTAATCTCGCTTCCTGTTTATTCCAAAGGCTGCGGGTGTTCTGATTTCTGCAGATCGCCCTCCCCATCCTGTTTTTGAGGCGTCTGTTGTGATGACCACACGGGATGACACCCTTCCCAACGGGACCCCTTCCGTGAAAACAGACAAATCTCTCCGAGGTTCCAGGGTCTTCAGGCACTCTGAATCTATCCTAACCTTTCCTGCTCGATTAGGCAGGGCGGGTTGTGTCTGTTGGTTTAGCCATACTTTCATGGCCCGCATTTTCAGCAATGCATGTGGTACACAGGGTATGGCTACTGCCAAGAGGCCTAAAAGGCATTGGCACATTTTCATAGGGACCCGTTGATCCAGTTTAAATCTTTCCAGGCAATGGTGAATGGAGGAAACTTGTTCCTTTGAGAGCCATGCTCTGTACCCGACAGTCGATCTATACTCCCAGAAATACGGTAACCCTTGATGGAGTTAGGTAACTCTTTTGTAGGTTTATGACAAACCCGAGAGACTCTAGGTGAGAGATCACCCTATAGGAGTGTGACTGGGCCTGTACATGTATTCTGCTTCCAGCCAGAATCAGCAGGTCATCCAAGTAATTCATAACCAAGACCTTGATTCCTAAGGGGGGTCAGGGCTGCATCCAGACATTTAGTAAATGTACGAGGAGCCGTCTTTAAACCGAAGGGTAAAGGCTGGGTTATACTCTGCAAGACGCCCTGTCGCACGTCTTTTAACCCCCGTTGAGTGAGCAAACATTGCGTAACTGTTGGCCGCACTCCCGCTGCGATCCCCCAGTGACAGCCCGTCGTGTACATGGCCCCCAAGCAGAACTGCAAGACGCCGATGATGCGGCTCGCAGCGTGTGATTGGTTCAAAGTTTGTGGGCATTTTTTGTTTTTGCTTTGACAGACATGGATAGTTTTGAAGAGAAACTTGTCTGTGTGTGCGCGCGCACGCAAACTGTGCGCCTCAGCACACTTTGCACATTGCACCTAACATACACACACACACACACCAATACATATATATTTATATATATATATTTACGCACACGCGCACGCATACAAAAGCATGCACGCGCTTGCATGAAGCCTTTAAAATAAAGCAAACTCCGCTGTGGGCAACAAGCCGTGGTGGTCTAGTGGTAACGTGTTGCGTTGCCACTCCAGAAGACGTGAGTTCAAATCTCACTTGGTTGATTTTTAAAAAAAATTATATAATACGGTTATACTCCCGCACTTAATTTTCTGTATAGATATTTGGGGTACAGCGTGCAAAACTGTAACTAAAGCCTATTTTTATTTTACAGAAGAGAGCCATAAGAATTATTACAAGAAAACATTACTGCCATCCATCAAATGCTTTGTTTTACAAATTGAAATTGCTAAAGTTTTTTTTAATGATTTGGTTGACTATATTCTTTTATTATTGCTCAAAGCTCAGAATTTATGGTTTTGTGTGAGAAATCATTTAATATCTTATATTTTTATATTGTAGCGTGTGAAGAAGGAGAAACAAACTGATCTGCAAGCAGTTGCCTTTAATCCTTCGAGCGTCAAAACCAGTTACAGAATGAATGAATGAACACACGAACACTTCTTCTTCATCACCTGGTAAAACCTGGGGAGCACCTCGCTGGCTCCTCCTACTGGGTGAGAGAGAGATGAGGCCACATGCCTCCCAACACACCACAATATATGCGATTGCTATTTGAATTGATTGTTAATTTTGTTTGAAGAAGGGGCAGAAATAATGAGATTTTTTTCTTCTTCTGCCTCCTTTCATTTCATGTATTGTTTTCTTTAATAATGTGGTTTTGTAAATAATTTTCTTGTGTTTTTACAATTGGAAATGAATAAATTCAATAAAAATAAAAATAAAAAGTAGAACCAGGTGGGAATTGAACCCGAGTCTTTTGAGTGGAAGGCAGACGCGTTCCCCACAGGACCACTGAGGCATATACATCTTTTGAGGTCCAATTTCTTTTAAACAAACCACCGCTCATGAAATCCTGGCTAGACCCCCGATGAGAGGAACTCGCAGAGGTATGCAGTGGGAGGGAAGAGGGAGGGATTTCTTATAACTTATCCCCCACATCTTGCCAAGTATAAACACTCAATGCGGTCGGTGACACACACGCAATTGCATCATCGCTGGGTTCACTCAACGGGGGGTAAAAGACGTAAGACAAGAGTATAAACCTTAAGGCTTTGAATTCATAAGCGTTCCCTTCGAAAGCAAAACGGAGGAACTTTCTGTGTTTTCTCCACACGCCTATGTGGAAATAGGCATCTTTCAAATCCACTGTACATGCGTAGTCTCCTGGTCTCACAGACAGGAGAACCTGCCGCAGTGTAAGCATCTTGAACTTAAAAATTTTTATTCTCTTATTCAGAGTCCTTAGATCCAGAATCAGTCTCAGGGAATGATCCTTTTTGGGCACCAGGAAGTACTTGCTGTAGTGGCCAAAGCGTAGTTTGCGTCTCAGGACCAAACTTATCACTCCCTTCTGCAGCATCGTCAAAACTTCCTCCCTCAACACATGTGCGCGTGTAGGGTTAATTTTTGATTGCAGTACCCTTGTGAAGGGCCAAAGCGTAGTTTGCGTCTCAGGACCAAACTTATCACTCCCTTCTGCAGCATCGTCAAAACTTCCTCCCTCAACACATGTGCGCGTGTAGGGTTAATTTTTGATTGCAGTACCCTTGTGAAGGGGGACGGTCTCCTGGTGAACTGCAACTTGAGCCTATGACATATCGTTGTCATGACCCAATCATTTGGTAGACACGCCTTCCAGGCCTGTGCGTGCGCCATGAGCCTGGAAGGCATGCCCAATTGCTACTCGTCGTGTTTTAGTGCTGGAGGGGTGGCCTTTGACCCCTCTTACGCTCTTTCGAGCAGGCTGGTCAGCCCAACAGAAGATATCGCGAGATCTGACCGTCTCCGGCAGAGCATCTTGCTGTGGTTCATAGTTTGACCACGTGGTTTGTGTTTTATAAAAATGGGACTCGAGTCAAGAACCAGGGCAATTTGTGCTTTGGTACTTTTATTTTTGTACATGCATGAAACAGTGTTTGTTTTGATTACACATACAGTAGGCGAGTCATGTATTGGTGCATGCAAACATGTCACCAGCTCCTCATAGTATTTTACAAGTAGAGACTGGGATCAAAAGGTTAGGTTCCCGTACCGCGTGGGCGGGCAAACCTGTAAAATTATCAGTTCATCCTGTTTCATCAGGCCCAAATCTGAGTTTCACACGGGGTCACTGAAGAGGCCCTCGGCCGGTACTGGAAAGTCTCACTGTCACCAGCGGGTCTCTTTCGTGGAGGGCCACGCATGTCTTCCTGTGGGGGTGCAAAGCTTTTCCTCGGCAGCCTCTCACGGAGGGCTTCCGCCTGTTTGTGTCTTTGTTCCAGCCTGGCCTAGACGCGTTCCAGGGCTACCCCGAAGAGTCCCGTCGGCTCGATCAGGTGCTGGAAGAAGGGGGACCTCTGGTTTTCCGGGAGGTCCGATAACGTCAGCCAAAGATGGTGCTGGGCGACAACTATTTCCGCCATTGCCCTGCCTTGCGAAATGGCTATTGTACCCATCATGCGGAGCACAAAGTCAGAGGAGCGGCGGGCCTCCTCCATGGCCTCCGTTGCGGCCTGCTCGTTTTTTGTTACCTAGAGATCATGCAGTTTTTCTGCCAGGTACGCCTGCACCATGGTCGATGCGTTCATTGCGCGAGCCGCGAGGCCCTGAGCCTTGTAGCACTTTTCAAGCTGTTTCTCCGAAGCACGGCAGGCCCTGCTGGGCAACGTTGGTTTCATCCCCGTAGCTACGGTTGCCAGATGAGCCGCTAGGGTCTCCTATATCAGGGATGCGCTGGCGAGACCCGTTGTCTCCATTCCAGCGACATCCAGGAGTCGGGATAGTGGCAACGTCATGGAAGCTCCGGGTTCCACCCAGGAGCGTTTGAGCTCCATGAGGAAGTCCGGGAAAATGGGCATTTTTTGCGACGTTGTCGGCTGCTTCACATAAAAGTAGTTTCCCGCCAGCCTCGTAGCCTGTTGGCGAGGCGTGGGGTCTGGCCACGCGACCTGTAGGGCATCCGCCGCTCTATGGCACAGGTCGAACAGAGCAGGGACAACACGTCCGGTTCCGGTAGAATTTGCGCCAGGTTCTGGGAGGAATCCACACTTTCTCCTCTGTAACCGCACTCTACGTCTTGGTCAGACACTTCGGGAGCCAAGTCCTTGACGGGAACCGAGGAGTCTGACACGTTCTCATCCCCGACTCGACCGCTACATTCCAGGTCCACGTTCTCGAGCTCCGGCTCGGGAGCGAGCGGCTTTGTGCGACGTGCGACCTTCAGTGCCGTTGCTTTCGCCATGGATTTAGCCAACGCGTCCGTGCGGCGTTTTATCTCCACCGCCAGCATGCGACAGCAGTGGGAGCAGGAGTCGGGGAATTCCAGCGCTTTTCTTGCGTGCAGAATCCCTAGGCAGACAGGACAGGCCTCGTGGATGTCAGTCGCAGAGAGGGAGTAGCCGCATCCGTTGGGGCAGGGGCGCGAGAGACGGCTCGTCTTCCTGCTGGTTTTCTTCTTCTTTGTCCTCCGTTTTCCCTTCTCGGGAGCCATGTCTGGAGACGAGAAGCGTCAAGGTTGTTCCTAGCTTCCTTTTGTTCGAAGCCGTCCTCTCGATCGTCTTGCTTTCACTGGCTAGCTTGCTAATGGTTAGCAAGGAGTGTTGGGACGTAGTTAGCGCCGTCGAGCGAAGCAGCTGCGGAAAGAGAAGAAAACTTCGAGGTAAGTAGAAAAATGCGGGACTAGCTTTCGCCAGCCCAGCAGTACGCAGGAAAATTTCTCTGTACGCTCAGTGTAGGGAGCAAGCTCACCTCAATTGAGCAATGCAACAACAGAAAAGTCTCACGAAGAGAGGTAGTTCAGGTTTAAGCGAGGTGAAGGGCAAAAAGAGAAAGTTGGATGGGCGTCAGTGGCTTAAGTAACCAGAGGGCGGGGCCTCTGGCGTTACGCTGACGCCCTTGCCATAAAGGCGTGAATGTATTCCTTCAGGTAATTGCACAGGGGCGCAATTCCCATAGCACATGTTGCATTGAGAAACATGACTGAAAGGGAACCTTGACTCACGGTCGGACGTCCACAGTTTCCAAAAGAAAGTTCACATCTCCACTTCCTCACAGGAACTGACCATGCCAGCAAAAGCTTAGAACTTTTTAAGAAAGGATCTGAGATCAGTGACTTGTTCTTCTCTGATTGGATCAGACAAACCAGTAGAAGGAGTTAGAGTGCATGAAGGTCACTCGGATAGAAGATAGTACGTCAGAAGACTTGCAGGTTTCAAAAACAGAGAATCTGTTTTTGAGAGTAGAGGGATTTGTTTTCAGAAAAAGGAGAGAGGCGACAAGTTTAGTCTAAAGACGTGATCATAGAGTCTCTAAACATTTCACACAAATACTAACAGATTATTCAGACTTGTTCTTCAACTTTATCAGTGCTAGGCAACGCTAATCCAAAAATTAGTTCCGCTATTTCTAAAGCACTTATTCATTTATTTAGGTCCGCAATTTCAAAAGCACTTATGTATTAGCAATGCTAGCGGACGCTAATGCTAACACGCTAACCGCCATTTTGAAGAGGGCAAATGCCGGTTAAGCTCAGAAAAAACGTTGTGCTATAAAGTCAGTGACTTTATAGCACAACGTTTTTTCTGAGCTTAACCGGTTCAAATGGTCAAATCTGCTGGATTTAAAAAAGTATTTCGTATTTGCCCTCTTCAAAATGGCAGCCGCAAATGGCGAAATACTTTTTTTAATCCAGCAAATTTGACCATTTGAACCGGTAAGCTCAGAAAAACCTTGTGCTATAAAGTCAGCTAAGAAATATATTTTTTCTCAGCAAAGAAATAATTGTTTTTACCGTGTTTTCATGGAAAGTCCTTATCTTCTGTGGCCGTCGCGGCCGCCATTTTGAAGAGGGCAAATGGCGAAAAACTTTTTAAAATCCAGACGCGTCGCGTAGGCCGCTGAGAAACATCCATAAGTTCACCCTCCATGTTAAAAACTCTTCGTCTGACTCTTTGAAAACAAGCAATAAGGCTGCAGAGTAACACACTGGCTGCTAACTGAGAGCGCTCGCTCTAGCAAAGAGACTGAGGGGACGCTATTTTGTCACGGACCACATCCGACGCTGACAGGATATGGTCTGTTAGCAGTCGTCCGGGCCCGTAAATAAGTTGTGTAGTTTTTACTGATATATAATTAGTTATTAACGGTACTGCATTTTAAATAAAAATAGCGCAAATCCGCTTATGAATTATAAAAGTTAGTCAAACCGTTGTTACGCTGACAAAAACGTTAGGTCCGTTGTAAGCGGATTAGCGCATTAGCGCTACCTGGCGGGCATTTGCCCACCTTTGAACTTTATATTGTACATAGAAAAATATACCAACTTAGTAAGATCATTCACATACAGTATTAAGAATATACTGTTCATATTAATAATAACAGGTGATGCTTTGATTCATCATATGAAGAAGTGATCAACATTCTAACAGCATAAACCATGATCAATACAGTACAGGTATTCCCCGACTTACGACTGCTCTGACTTACGAGGTCCCGGACTTACGAGCATGCATCTCATTAAAAAAAAAAAATAAAAAATATATATATATATTTTTTTTTTTTACTTTTTTTTTTTTTTTATAAATGAATACATGTACAGTACTGGACAGTCACCAAGCACTTAGCCTATCCTAACACAGTTTTTAAAGATGAAGGAATAAGTTGAATTGTCTGCCTTTCACATAAAGGGAGCAAGCTCCCTATGGAGCCTGCAGGGAGGAGGGAGACAATTCAACTGACTCCTTCATCTTTAAAAACTGTGTTAGGATAGGCTAAGTGCTTGGTGACTGTACAGTACTGTACATTTATCTATTTATAAATAAAAAACAATAAAAAATAAAAATACTGTATATACTGTATATTTTTAATAAATAGATAAATGTACAGTACTGTACAGTCACCAAGCACTTAGCCTATCCTAACACAGTTTTTAAAGATGAAGGAATCAGTTGAATTGTCTCCCTCCTCCCTGCAGGCTCCATAGGGAGCTTGCTCCCTTTATGTGAAAGGGAGACAATTCAACTTATTCCTTCATCTTTAAAAACTGTGTTAGGATAGGCTAAGTGCTTGGTGACTGTCCAGTACTGTACATGTATTCATTTATTTAAAAAAAAAAAAAAAAAAAATTTTTTTTTTTTTTTACTATGTGTTCCTACTTACGAATTTTTGACATACGAGCGCCCCCTAGTGACGGAACTCGCTCGTAAGTCGGGGACTACCTGTATATTGAAGTTATTGTGTTGATTAATTCTGAATTAACACAAATTAAAGAAAGTCTCTTCTGATTTGTGTCTCTTGATTCAAAATAAATGTAAATGAAATAGTGTCCACTCGTCTTCTTGAGGACCTCAGAAAAAGTGTACTACTAAGAGTTTTAGACATGGGGTTGTATCACTACAAGGACAATAATAAGAGTGAAAAGAGTCTCTTGTTGAAGTGATTAGTGTCCTGGATACTGTACAAACTAAATGAGATAACAGTATCACTGTTCTTTCTTCACTGCACGTTTCAGAGAAAAAATGCATTATTATACATTCATTAAGAGGATGTTGAGCTGTTAATTCTAGTTTGAATTAAAACAGTCTTTTGTGTTTTAAATTGTGTTTTGATTCAAATTAATAAAATAAAATGGTATTAATGTCTTTCACTGAGATTCAATGGACAGGTGTGTATCACTACAAGATGATGGATAGATGGCTTTTGTTGAAAAGATTTACCAAACAAATCTTTTAAACAAAATCCATCCATACACATTTGAAACATGGATGAATGCAATATGATTTTGAAGTCTATTTTATTTTGAGTTAAATGTTTATGCAATACAGTAGGCTTAAATCTTTGTTTATGTTTGTATTTTGAATTGTTTGTGATGGACTGGAGACATGTCCAGGGTGTCCCCTGCCTCTCGCACAGTGACTGCTGGATATAGGCACCAGTGACCTCCGGGACCCGATTAAAGCTGCTGCATTCTATTCATATACCCATCTGCTCACAATTCAGGCTGCTGTATTCATACCGTATTATTTGACATTATTAATGTTTGCTTTATACTGTATTACTTGACATTATTAATGTTTGCTACAAGCATACATTATTGTTTTAAATAAATGTTTTATTTATTTACATTATTGTTTAATCTTTTCATGATTTCAATTGAAAATTGTTTCAGAATCAAAAATCGTTTCAGAATCAAAAATCGATTCAGAATCGAAAATCGATCCTGGAATGAAAATTGTTTTAGAATCAAAAATCGATTTTTAATTGAATCGGTGCATCAAAAATCGGAATCGAATCGATTCTCCAGACACTGAGAGATTTGCACCCCTAGCGACAACCCACTTCCACGCTCTCAACTACACCTTGAAGGCTCCACACTGCTCAAGGGTTCCACAACTTATCCTGAGGTATCCACGCCATGTCCTGAAGGTTCCACGCTTGGCCTTGAGGGTTCCACAATGTTCAAGGGCTCCACACCATGCCTTGCTGTAGGTGCCAAGGACGACAGCTCACTTCCACGCCTTGCAGCGAGTGTTGGGGATGGCAGCCCACCTTCACGCCTCACCATAACAGCCTTCCGCTACAACTTGCAGTGGGTGTTGGGGATGGCAGCCCACTGCTACGCCTCACAGTGGGTATCGGGAGCAACTGCCCACCTTCACGCCTCGCCGGGGGTGTCAGGGTTGACTGCCCACCTTCACACATTGCTGTGGGTGTCATGGATAACTGCCTACATCAAGCTTCACTGTAGGTGTCAGGGATGACTGCCACCCTTCACGCATTGCTATGGGTGTTGGGGAGGAATTCCTGCCATCACACCTCACCATGGGTGTTGGTGACGATTGCCCACACCTTGCCGTAGGTGTCAGGATGACAACCCGTCATTTTCATGTTCCCAGCATTTCGAGGGTTCAAAGCATCCTGAGGGTCCCGGGCCACCTTTGGAGTGTCTCACGTCTCTCGAGACAACTGCAGCCTCCAGGACATCTGCAGCTCCCCAGGCCTCCACATTGGCTGTTGCTCCCCAAGCCTTCACACCGGCTGCAGCTCCCCAGGCCTCCACATCAACTACAGCTCCCCAGTCCTCCATGTCAGCTGCAGCTCCCCAGGCTTCCACACCAGCTGAAGCACTCCAGACCTCCACAATATATGTAGCTCCCCAGGTCCCCACAACAGGTGCAGCTCTGCAAGTCCCTAGACAGCTGTAGAATTGACTCCATCGCTTGCTGCAGATCAGACCCCATCACCATGTATTGGATGGTCATCCGGCCATTCACCCCAGACTTTGCCACAGGCCAGACAGCCTCTTGGCTGCCCACTTGAACCCTGGAACAGCCTTGGATGGCCCTTCTGGACTCCCGTCTGTTTTCTTGCCCTCCTCCGGACCCCCTCCACCCCCTGTGTTCTTTTATTGCCCTCCTCCTGACCACCTCCACCCACCCGGTTCTTTCTAAATTTCCTGGTGGTCCGTTAGGATGCCGCACCTTAAATGGAAAGCTATGTCATGATCAGCAGTTTCTGCTTGCTCCCATCTGCTCAAGTCTCTACCTCTTCATGTCATGATTATGTCCTCTGTCCCCTGCCTCACTCACAGCGTTCTTGTCATGTCTCTGCTCCTGTCAGTCAGCCATGCTCCCTCTACACGTTAGCTCATCAGCCCCAATTCTATGCACATGTGTTCCCCACTATTTAAGAGCTCAATTTTCACTAATTCCCAGCAGGATTATTAAACCTTTCAAGGTCCCTGATATCTCAAGCCATTTATTGTTCCTGTTTCATGCCTGACATTCATGCCTTGCTCTCTGGATTAAGATCTCATGCCCGTTTCCTGGATTTTTCACTTTGCCTGCTTCTTGCCAGATATGGATTATTCCTTCTGCCCATGGTAACAACTTCCTTCTTCTGCTATACTACCACACCTCACAAATTACTTTTTTGGTTTTTGTATGTGGACTTCTGACCTGCTTGTTTATGATCCCCACATCATCTCTTGGACCCCACGCTTGAATTTGCCCCCTACTTGCTACATTATTGCAGTGCTTCTCCGCAGCTGCTTTGCACTTGAGCCAGTAACGTCATTGCTGCAGACATTGACAGATGACTCTCTCCTCTATTGCCTGTTTAGATGTGGTCTTGCAGCTTTACCCAGACCCAGTCATGCAACTGCAACTCAATAAATATTGTTTCTGTTGGTTTCACACTCTGGTTGTCTGGCTTTATTCTGCATCCAAAAACCTGGTTTTTGACATTTGCTGTATCTATGCACTCTGTATTCATTGGTCAATTGGTCATCATTAACTTCACACAGACTCTCACATTGGTACATTTTCATCTTTAAATCACTTCTTAGTCTGTTGCCTTCAAATTTATTTATTAACCTTAATTTAACCAGGCAAATCCCATTAAGATCACAGATCTCTTTTGCAAGGGAGGCCTGGGCCTGAAGGCAGCCTAACATGCATGTTTTTGGTCTGTGGGAGAAACCGGAGTACCTGGAGATGTAAGGATGTGGCTCCCTCTGGTGGTCGTCTCCTTTCGCCCATCTTGTCCTGCATGTTGTCTCGTGGTCTCAGGTGTTTATGATTCAGGTAATTAGGCTGTGTACTGTATATAAGTTTGCATTTGTGTGCATGTCTTTGTCGGGCCATTCGTCTTCCTACCCTGGTGTGTCGTGTCTTTGCAGCTCCTTGGTTTTTGTGAGTACAACTCGTCGTGTTGAAGTTTTTGTATTAAGCCACAGTTGAGCTTTTGAGTTTTTGTTATTAAAGTATTTTTGACTTTTTACCTCGTGTCTCTGAGTGTCTGTCTGCACTAATGGACTCACCCCCTCCCACACCACGCTGGATCATAACATAATGGCCCGACCATAAACAGTGAGTCCAGCGGGCGGTACTTCCAGAGGCAGAAGGTGACGGTTCCGCTCGAGGGGAGCAGCCGTCACAGACGTGGTCCCTGCAGCTGCAGTTTCCTGCGGCCGCTCTTATGCCTGCTACAGTCTCCGTAGTTTTTCAATCTCCTGCAGTCTCTGTTCTCATCAGCACATGGATCACACCCAGTTCAGACTTTTATTTTTCTCACCTGCCCGTTCTTTTTTTCCCCTCGCCGTCTGGTGCCGGAGTGCGCCGCTGAGGTTTCGCCGTCTGCAGAGGTCCTGCGCCGCTGTTCGCCTCTTCGCCTTCAGGGGGTCCCCGCGCCGAGGATGACGCCTCTACTGTTCTTCGGAGGGTCTCCGCGCTGGGGACGCCTCTGCTTCGTGGGTGCTCGCGCCGTTGATGCCTCGGCGTCTACAGAAGGTTCACGCGCTGACGACGCCTCTACTCGCTTCGGAGGGTCCTCACGCCGCTGAAGCCTCGACGTCTGCAGGGGTTTCCCGCGCCAGGTGACGCCTCTACTCGCTTCGGAGGGTCCTCGCGCCGGTGACATCACTGTTGCAGAGGCTCCTCGCTCTTCCGACGCCTCCGCATCGATGGAGGGTCCCCACATCGATGACGTCTCCACGTCCGATGACGTCACTACGTCCAATGTCCGATGACGTCACTACGTCCGTTGACGTTTCTACGTTTTGGCGCTTGTTAGTTTTTCTGGGTTTGGTCTTTAATTAATTCTGGTTTTTGTATGTTTTTGCTTTGTGTTTGGCTTTTTGTCCCTTGTCCTGGTCCCCTGTCCCTGTAGCCGTTTTCGCATTGGCCAGCCCTCAATGGCCCGGGGCTCCCCTGGGTGGCTCTGGGCCACCCGCGTTCATTACGCATTTGCCGCAGAGCCGCCTTGAAGTGGGTGGGCAGTTCTCTGGAAGTGGGTGGGGTGCTCTCTTCACGTGGGTGGAGTGTTCGTGTTTTAAGAGAGGAGACTCGGCAAAAAAAAAATTGTTAGCTGGATATATATATATTAGTGTTTCTGAGTTAAATTTTTGTTAATAACTGATCACAAATCAGCTTATGTTACAACGTAAATAACACGAAGCGCACACCCATTTCCGCCTTTCAGCGCGACCTGAATGTCATTAAACAATAACTAATATTGTCTAACTGTTGCGCGCAGCCAGGGTTTTAAAATATAACGAATAATCTCTAACTTTTACGTGCAGCTAAAATGTTAAGAGGAGTGATTCCTATATGGGTAAGGTGGACACCTGAAAATCCAGTCCGCTGGTATAGCTCAAAGAGTTAATGCATTGTCGTTTTGACCCGGCGAAGCGGGTTCGCTTCCCGCCTGGGACAAAGTTATTTTACCTTTTTTTTTTTTTTATTGGAGTAAATAAAAAGGAGTTTGTTAACCAAACAGACTCCTTTTTATTTAAAAGAAAATGTGAATTAAAAAGAAAAAAGTAAAATAACTTTGTCCCAGGCGGGAAGCGAACCCGCTTCTCCCGGTCAAAACAGCAGTGCTCTAACGCGTTGAGCTAAACAGCGGACTGGATTTTCAGGTGTCCACCTTACCCATATAGGAATCACTCCTCTTAACATTTTAGCTGCACGTAAAAGTTAGAGATTATTCGTTATATTTTAAAACCCTGGCTGCGCGCAACAGTTAGACAATATTAGTTATTGTTTTAACAATTGTTTAATGACATTCAAGTCGCGCTGAAAGGCGGAAATGGGTCCGCGCTTCGTTGTTATTTACGTTGTAACATAAGCTGATTTGTGATCAGTTATTATCAAAAATTTAACTCAGAAAAACTAATTCAGCTAACAATTGTTTTAGGGGTTTCTCGTTTCTGTAGTTAAATTTGAATGAAATTCAACCCTCGCGCTGAGGTTGTTTGAATGAGTCCCGCCCCTGCTGCAAACAACGAATCAAATGTGAGCAGTACATGACGTGAAACTGGGTCCGTACGGGGCTCGGCCCGATAGAACCACGATGAAGATGGTTCCAGAACAAGGGTGGATCCCGGGCGGAAAAGGTAAATGCGAATACGCCGAACCCGGGTTAGAAGCTGGGAGAGCCGGGGAGGGCTGGCCAATGCGTAAACGGCTTGTGTTCTCCTTTGTGCCCGCCCTGGTTGTTTGGGGGTGTTCCTTGGGGACGCCTGGGGGCGTCTTTGAGGGGGAGGTACTGTAAGGATGTGGCTCCCTCTGGTGGTCGTCTCCTTTCGCCCATCTTGTCCTGCATGTTGTCTCGTGGTCTCAGGTGTTTATGATTCAGGTAATTAGGCTGTGTACTGTATATAAGTTTGCATTTGTGTGCATGTCTTTGTCGAGCCATTCGTCTTCCTACCCTGGTGTGTCGTGTCTTTGCAGCTCCTTGGTTTTTGTGAGTACAACTCGTCGTGTTGAAGTTTTTGTATTAAGCCACAGTTGAGCTTTTGAGTTTTTGTTATTAAAGTATTTTTGACTTTTTACCTCGTGTCTCTGAGTGTCTGTCTGCACTAATGGACTCACCCCCTCCCACACCACGCTGGATCATAACAGGAGAAAACCCATGCATGCACGAAGAGAACATGCAAACTCCACCCAGACTGGCCCTTGGCAAGGATTCGATACGGTGATCTTCTTGCTGAAAGGTGGCACCTTTACCGACTATGCAACCGTGCCTTCTTCACCCAGATTAATCCCAGATATTTATTCTTGATAGTTGTCTTACTATGTTTTTGTTTACATTCAGTGTTGACCCTCATTTTAGAGCTGCATATTTGTGGAAAACTACTGGAATGAACTATTTCAAACAGCAAAATTTTATATAGTTCAAGATAACTTTTTCTATTGTATTTCACTGCAGTGAATAACGTCCACTGGAGTTTGTTTTCATCACTTGATGCTCTGTCTGATTAAACAGACATATATATGAAAGGTACGCACTGTGTAGGAAGAAAGGGAAGCTGACATCCCATCAGCAGCAGCTCCGCCTGTCACCAGTTTGTCCAGCTGACTGCACAACCTGCCCTCAGTGAAGGAGTACTGACGGCCCCCCACTGGAGTCCTGCCCTCCTCCCTCCCCCCTCCTTCTTCCTCTGTGCTCTGACCGTCGTCGATGCTGGACAAGATCTGAGAGTGAGCAGAGGTCACCGAGTAGTTTCGGGAGGAAGGGAGACCCGAATCAGGGGAATCAAACTCTACCAGAAGGCGCTCCTCAGGGGGCAGGGCAGCAGGAGGGACCAGGGTGGTCATGGTGGGAGTGCTGTCCTCTCTGCTGGGGGTCTCTTGACTCCCTGCCTCTGGCTCATCCACAGACATGAACACCTGAGAAAGGATGAGAAGGACACAAAGTTCAGGCTGTGATGATGCTTCAGTCCAACAGAACTACAGTTTGATTCTCAAAGAGCCCACAAGAATATGGTTGGCTACAAAAATATTCACTGCCTTGGTATTTTTTGTATTTTATTGTCTTAAAAACTGGAATTTAAATTAGGTTTTAATTTGATTATAAATAATGGGCCTTGACAAAATACTTCAGAATAATGAAGTTAAATGGGGAAAAAAATAAGTGCAATAAGGGGAACCTGTCTGAGTGTCGAAAGATCACAAATGATCCCCAGTTCTGGTAGCCCCCAGAATCAACACTGGTGCAACATTAAGTAGTAAGAGCTACCACCAAGCAGGAGCGAGCACGAAGACCAATTAACTTCAGGGAAATCATTAAACCTGTTATTAGGAAATGGTGATGCCATCCACCAAAACTCACAGAGTGGGTAAGGGGGTCATAAATCAGAGAAACCTCCAGGATGTCAAAGATAACCCTGAAGGAACTGAGCAGTGCTTCTGAAGAAATGCAAAGATCAGTCCATAAGACCACTATGAGCTGCACAGAGCTGGGCTTCATGGAAGAGTGGACAGGAAAATTGATGGGGACAATTTTAATTGAACAAAATGCATATTAATGACTCCCCAAATATGTGGAAGAAAGTGCTGTGACCAAATGAGACTCAAACTAAACTTTTTGTCTACACTGACAATACCTTGGGCCCTATTTACACGGACATGGCATAGGCAAACATAGTAGTTTTTTTGGGATGTTGATTCGAGGAAAACGTCCACATTGACATGGACGGATTTTGTGCTTACATTTATTTATTTATTTATTTAGTAACCTTTATTTAACCAGGTAAATCCTGTTGAGATCACAGATCTCTTTGCAAGGGAGGTCTGGGCCTGAAGGCAGACTAATGCCCCTTTTCCACCGCTCGGCGTGTGTCGGATCAGATCAGATTGGCTGAATTCGGATCGGCTCACATGTACATGTAGTTCTGTTTCCATAGCACTTCTGTCCCCCTTCTGTGGGCGGGGTCCAGAATCCTACTCGTCTTACCACATGGTGGCAGTAGTGTTCCCTCAAGCTATTTACTAGTAGCCACCACTAGAAGAAGAACACGATAAAGGCTTTGACATAATGTTGTGAAAGAGATGTTATGCTATAATGGAGTACCTCATGAGCTATCTTTTATGGCATTTTAAAACACCTGCAGTAAGACTGGTATATGTATTTTTTATTTTTGTATGCTTTTTATCATTTTTAATTAACTTGTCTTTCATGTTATTGTGGTTACTGTGGTTTTTAAAATGTGCTTTATAAATAAAGTTGATTGATTGATTGATTGAAAACATCACACTGTGATCTTTGAAACTACTTTTACAGTAAACTACAGACTTGAAAACAATTTGGTTAAATTTTGTCCTTAAATTTTTAAGGTTTTTCTTTCATTAAATTTACAAACATAAAAGTATTACATATTAAACATTCAGTTTGTCTGCTAACACCGTGGGGTCCTCCTAGAAGAGCTGAAGGGGTGGCTGTTGATGCCTGTGCCTCCCTGGTAAAGCTGCTGCCCCCGTGACATGCAAGCAGAAGATGGATGGATGATGGATGGATGGTGAAGAAGACCAAACACAGCATGAGTGGTCAGTTCAGTAGAACACCCGCCTGTTTGCTTCAGATCAGCTGTTCAAATCTCTGCAGGTTCAAATAAAAGCTGCACCAGGTCTTTCAGTTGAATCTCTCAGGGATCGCAGTTGGACGGTCGATAACTTTAAACTGTCCAAAGGACAGTTTTCTGAATTTTTGACTGTTTTTGTCTGACTTTATCCTAGAACCAAATAATTTATAATGTAATAACAGTTGAGCAGATTCTAATAATCTTTTCTTATGAGTCTTTAAAGGTCAAATGCATCCATCCATCCATTTTCTTCCGCTTATCCGGGGTCGGGTCGCGGGGGTAGCAGCCTAAGTAGGGAGGCCCAGACTTCCCTCTCCCCAGCCACTTGGAGCAGCTCCTCTGGGGGAATCCCAAGGCGTTCCCAGGCCAGCCGAGAAACATAGTCCCTCCAGCGCGTCCTGGGTCTTCCTCTGGGTCTCCTCCAGGTGGGACATGCCCGGTCAAATGCAAATGGAAAATTTTCTTAACTTCCAGTATGGATTTAAACAAACACTATACAGTACACACTTAACATTGTAAAATAAGTCAGAGTCAGAGAGTCTTTATTGTCATTTGCACCACATGTGGTACATGTGATGAAAACGAGATTATGTACACAGGGTCCCAGTTACATCCAACAACAAATGCAAGAGAAAAACAGTAATAACATCTAGGATATAACTAAGAAAAACATCAACTAGTAATACACTAAGCCCTAATGTAATAGAAAAACATCATTATAAACAGCAGCACGAACATGAGTCTGTATGAGCAGATGGTCACAGATGAACACAGCAACAAGAAAACAGATCAGCATCAGCATGATGTGATATTTTGCAGTGTTTATTCTTATTATTTATTTATTCATGAGTCTAACAGCCTCAGGGTAGAAGCTGTTCCTCAGTCTAGTGGTTCTACATTTGATGCTCCTCAACCTCCGTCCTGAGGGGAGTGGGGCAAAGAGTGAGTGTGCTGGGTGAGTGAGGTCTTTCATGATGCAGGTGGCTCTTTTCCTGCATCTGGAGGTGTAAATGTCTGTGATGGTGGGGAGACTGACTCCAACAGACTTCTGTGCAGCCTTCACCACTCTCTGTAGAGCTTTCCTCTCTTCAACTGTGCAGCCTCCATGCCACACGTTGATGCTGGAGCACAGGATGCTCTCCACTGCACACCTGTAGAACGAGGTGAGGACTGAGCTGCTCAGACCAGCTCGTCTCAGCCGTCTGAGGAAGTAGAGTCTCTGATGACCTTTCTTGATCAGGCTGGTGGTGTTGTTGCTCCAGCTGAGGTTATCATTCAAGTGTACACCCAAGTATTTGTAGCTGGAGACCACCTCCACTGCAGATCCACTTATGTTCAGTGGGGTGTGGGTGTGTTTGTTCCTTCTGAAGTCCACAATCATCTCCTTTGTCTTCTTCACATTCATGTGAAGATTATTCTCTTTGCACCAGCTCTCCAGGTGTTCCACCTCCTGCCTGTAGCTGGACTCATCATTGTTTGTGATGCATCCCACCACCGCTGTATCATCTGCAAACTTAACAATATGACAGCCTGGAAGTGTGGCTGTACAATCATATGTGAGCAGAGTGAACAGAAGAGGGCTCAACACACATCCTTGAGGAGAGCCAGTGCTGAGGGTAATGGTGGAGGAGGAGAAGTTGTGGATCTTCACGGACTGTGGTCTGTTTGTTAAGAAGTCTAGTACCCAGTTACAAATAGAGGGGCTTAGTCCAAGTGTGGATAGTTTGTCTATCAGAGTTTGGGGGATCATGGTGTTGAAGGCAGATGTGAAGTCCACAAAGAGCAGACACGTATGAGTCCTTCTGATCCAGGTGGGTGAGAGCAGTGTGGACCACAGAGGAGATGGCGTCCTCTGTTGATCGGTTCTCGCGGTATGCATATTGATGAGGGTCCTCGTTGATGTTGACTAAATAAGTTTAGGAAATTGAATGTTCCAGGACACCAGAAAAAAAAAGTTTAATAGGAAAAGTAAGAAGTGAAAAATGTACAGAACTAATGGTTTTTCATCTGTTGTCTCACGGGCTTCATCCAGAAGTAGACAAGTGTTGTTCCTGCTACGTCTGGTTCAATCCTTCATGTTCTTCGTGCAGAAATCAGACTTTTCTTTACTGGACTCTTTTCTATTTCTCTTGACTGGAAAAGAAGAAAAAACTGGTTAATCAAGTCTAGATACTGTTTTAAAAAAATGCATACATCAAATCAACAAAAAATATGATAAGCACTAAAACAATGAACACAATACGCTGAACAACAGCACAGACATGAGTCTGTGCGAAAAGATGAGCATGAATGAACACAGCAACATGAAACAGATCAGCATCAACATGATGTGATTTTTCACAGTGATTCTCCTGGTTAGACATTAATAATCTTTTACATTTTTATCATTGTCTGTAACTGGGACCCTGTGCACATAATTTCATCCCACAAGTTCAACAAGTGGTGCATATTCACTGTTTATTCAACATTTTATTATACATTAAAATAAAAAAAACAGCAAATCCTTACCATGCACAGAAGCAGCAGCGTTGTGCTGATCTGTGAACAGGGCAGAAGTCAGGAGGCTTGAAGTGTTTCATGTGGAGTTTACAGATGAACCGTCACGTTCTGGATAAAAATACAGTGATAAACACGAGCGGAGGACAGTTAGCATTGATGCAGATTAGCTTAGCTTCGTAGCATCGATGTTGTCCTATTATGGCGTCAGCGTCTTTTGTTAGTTAAAATATGTTTAAAGTTAGAAAACACTCATCACCTTATTTATGAAAATATTTAATTGAGCAGAAATCAAAGCATGCAGATTTACATAATCATAATGCATTATGAGGAACAATGTCATAGCAAACCTTTTATGAAGCTGCCTGAAGTTTTGTTCAAGGAAGCTTTGTGTTTCCATTAGATTTATAGGGTTTTGTCAAGCCCCACCCCCTCCGGAGTGGATCGGCTTGTGATTGGTTATCTAAACCTCTTGATGTTGATTGACACCGTGTGCGTCAGCCAATCATGAGCAGCCCCTGTCCCCATGGTAACATGAAGACTGTTTAGACTGCAGACACCCATTCCTGTGATAAGGGTGAATTTATGAAGGTTGTTTTCACACAATACCAACTGTTCACTTTGACTCTAATGGTCTACAATAAAAAGTGTTAACACACTCCTATTTGTGTCTAATCATAAGTGTGAGAACTACGAAAGACTAAATAGTCAATTTGTATTAAGTATAAAGTATATATGTGTTGTGATTTAACTGTATTTATGTTAATCAAGTGTGTGAGCAGTTTAACCAGCTGCAACATGTGGTCAGCTCTGCTCAGAGAGCAGACACTATCTTACCTGGGTCATGGTGCACTCAGAATGTTTGATTAGCTTGTAATTATATAAAGTGTGAACTTGTTAGATTAAGATTAGTAAATGTGAAATTATATGTAAAACATAAAGTGAACACTCTAAAGTGAATACAGGCCTGTAAATAGAATAAATGAAGACACCGCACACACATTGTATAATGCATCATCAGTGACATTTCAAAGCTTGTAAAAAGATATATAAAGGTATAAAAAGCTTGTGAAAAGCTGTAAAATCCAACAGTATGTTGATGACACTGGGTTAAAATTAAATCTCAGGAAGTCCAAAATTTCACTGATCACATCAGCTCTGTGGATAAATATTTCAAGTTCACACAAGAAAATGTAAAAAAAATGTCAGGCTGGCTTTCTTGGACTGTGAGGTCTCAGTTTCTGATAGAGGATATTTGCAAACTGAGGTGTACCGCAAACCCACCCACACAGACCAGTATTTACAGTTTGACTCGTAAACAGGAGCGCCACCACTCTCTCACCAGACACCCAGCTCAGAAGAGGCCGACGCTCAAGGTTGAGAAATGGCCAAAACCCGCCTCAGAGCAACACGCGCTCCTCAGGCAGGTCAAGCTTGGTCAAAGCATAGGTTCGCCCCACGCCAGATGGGTCAACCCAGAACTTCTTCCGCGGCGCGCGAGAGAAAGCAGAAGTCAGCCTGATCCAGAGCTGTTCCTACACCATTACAGGCATTTTCACCCATCGGGAAAAAGAAAAGCCGAACTTTTACCGCCAGTATCTGTGTTAAAGAAACCAAGATTAACTGGTCCAGAACGTTTAAACACACAAAAACACTCAATGTTTGTGTAATAAAGAGAAATTGTTGTTTGCACACGACAATAAAGTATCACGATGCCCAAAATGTTCTGTGTCACGACTCAGCATTAAAGGGGAAACCCCACCATTTTTCAATACAAACAGAGTCAATAAAGAGGTCAGGGAGCCATTTCAAACAGTCGGCCAACCCCTCTCTAAAGGCCCTTTTCCACCGGTCGGCACGGGTCGGATATTACGTAATATGTGTGTCGCAGACACCCACTTTACGCCTTCTCCACTGGATATTCCGAGCTGTGCCGCGCCAGATTTTTGGTGTGGTTTCAGAGGGGTGACAACCCGGACTCACCCGCGCCGGAAGGAGAATTCTGTGTGGACTCGAGCTGTTTTCACGGAAGCGAGGGAAGCGAACACGGAAGGACTTTACATGAAAAACACGGTAAAAACAATTATTTGTTTTTAAAATTATAGCAAAGATGGGTCTTCAGCTGAACGTGTCCTTAATAAAATCACGTACTGCTCAAAACTGCAGGATTTTAAAAAGTACGATCGCCACGAGCAACGCGCGCGGGCGGCTTAAAATGTAGCTCAATGAACAGATATAAAAATATATTTCATAGCTGACTTTATAGTACGAGGGCTCCTGAGCTCAACCACTCTTTAATAATGTCACGTAGTGGTCAAATCTGCTGCATTTAAAGTAGGTTCGCTTTGACTTCTTCCAAACATGTGCGTGCACTACGAAAATAAATTATAAAAATTTGAATATTAATTCAAATAACTCCAACAGGTTACAGTCAGTACATGAACATCTTGTGATTACACTGTGTTAGTTTGGATAATATAAGTGGTGTGGTTTTTTAGGTACTTCATGATAAGTGTTACAAAGTACTATGGCGAAAATAATTGAAGCTAGCTTGACACATTTATGTCTATAAAACATTGAATATTAATTCAAATAACTCCAACGGGTTACAGTCAGTACATGAACATCTTGTGATTACACTGTGTTAGTTTGGATAATAGTGGTGGCTACAACAAAACTATAAATAAAATGTCCGTTTTTTAACAATAACTTCAGATGCAGGTAAATGATTTCACCACTGAACACAGACTGGCTCAAACTGAAGTTGACTTAAACAAAAAAGAGGATTTCTGAAAACTAAGCTGCATGAATCTTGACATTAAACAGGGAAATTGTTTTGAAATTCCCAGTTCCAGTCCTCTGCCTTTACATTTCCACTTCAACAATGTGCTGCATTTAAAGTGATGAATTTGACAGTTTGCAAAAACGCAGCAGATTCTCGCGACTGGTCTTCATGTGTGTACTTTATGTATATTTATGTAAGCTGTCCTGAAAAGGCTGAACTACGGAATATGGCGAAAAGCATTCAAACCTTCGCCCCTGGCCCAATGGGCTCACACGAAACCAAGATCTATCTCGAAGACCTTGATTTCCAGCTTCAACGCTTCCCAGAAGCTACAGATGATGATAGAATCTGTCTGTTAAGGTTAACATCGGACAGGACGGTGCATGCTTTTATGAAGCGTCAACGAGAAGCAGTGATGAAAGACTACAGTCTTCTCTGTGCTGCGCTGATAAAGGAGTTTTCTCCTTGCACGGGGCCCGATGGCATCATAACAGCAGCTAACATCAAGCAAGGTAGGAATGAACACCCAAGGTCATATTATGACCGAATATTCCGTGCCTATTTCGGGGACAGATGCGAACCTGAAATGGAGGAGGAGGTAGGGTTTAAGTATATTTTCAGCCAAAACCTCTGCCCTGACATAAGAGAGAAAGTACATGTCAGCGCAAACTATAAACGGAGGTCCATCGAAGACATAAGAGAGTGCGCGATAGATGTTTTTACAGGTCGCTCACCAAACAAGACACCCTTTGAAGTGTGTCCTGGTGAAAAGGTCAAATACCAATCGCTAGACCTTGAAGGAGCAAGAGCG
>JBBPBX010024484.1:0-39631 GCA_038048925.1 Garcialebias charrua
CACTCAGGCTCAGCTGCGCATGTTCTGCTTTGGCTTCATCAGACACTCTGCTTCAGCTGCTGAGGTTCTGCTTTGGCTTCATCAGATGCTCTGGCTCAGCTGCTGAGATTCATCAGACACTTTGGCTCAGCTGCTGAGGTTCTGCTTCGGCTTCACCAGACACTTTGGCTCAGCTGCCGAGGTTCTGCTTCAGCTTCATCTGACACTTTGGCTCAGCTGCTGATGTTCTAAATCGGCTTCACCAGACACTCTGAACTTGCTGCTGAGATTATGCATTGGCTTCATCAGACACTCTGGATCATCTGCTGCAGTTCTACTTTGTTTCACCAGACACTCTGAACTAGCTGCTGAGGTTCTGCTTCGATTTCATCACACACTGGCTCATCTGCTTAGGTTCTGCTTTGGCTTCATCAGACACTCTGGCTCTGCTGCTCAGGTTCTGCTTTTGCTTCATTAGACAATATGCCTCAGCTGCTGAGGTTCTAATTCGGCTTTATCACACTATCCGACTAAGGTGTTCAGGTTTTGCTTTGGCTCATCTGCTGAGAATCCCATTCGGCTTTACAAGACACTCTGGCTGAGGTTCCAAATCGGCTTCACCAGACACTCAGGCTTGGCTCCTGAGATTCTGCTTTGGCTTCATAAGACGTTCTGGCTCAGCTGCCGAGGTGCTGTTTCAGCTTTATCAGATGCTTTGGCTCAGCTGCTGAGGTTCTAATTCGGCTTCACCAGACACTCTGAACTAGCTGCTGAAGTTCTAATTCGGCTTCATCACACCCTCAGGCTCAGCTGCGCATGTTCTGCTTTGGCTTCATCAGACACTCTGGCTCAGCTGCTGAGGTTCTGCTTTGGCTTTATCACACCCTCAGGCTCGGCTGTTGAGGTTCTGCTTCGGCTTTATCAGACACTCTGGCTGAGGTCGGCTTCACCAGACACTCTGAACTAGCTGCTGAGATTATGCTTTGGCTTCATCTGGCTCAGCTGCTGAGGTTCTTCTTGACCACAGAGCCACAACAGCTGCTGAGGTTCTGCTTCAGCTTCATCAGAAACTCTGGCTCTGCTGCTCAGGTTCTGCTTTTGCTTCATTAGACAATATGCCTCAGCTGCTGAGGTTCTAATTCGGCTTTATCACACTATCCGACTAAGGTGTTCAGGTTGTGCTTTGGCTCATCTGCTGAGAATCCCATTCGGCTTTACAAGACACTCTGGCTGAGGTTCCAAATCGGCTTCACCAGACACTCAGGCTCGGCTCCTGAGATTCTGCTTTGGCTTTATAAGACGTTCTGGCTCAGCTGCCGAGGTGCTGTTTCGGCTTTATCAGATGCTTTGGCTCAGCTGCTGAGATTCATCAGACACTTTGGCTCAGCTGCTGCGGTTCTGCTTCGGCTTCACCAGACACTTTGGCTCAGCTGCTGAGGTTCTGCTTCAGCTTCATCAGACACTTTGGCTCAGCTGCTGAGGTTCTGCTTTGGCTTCATCAGACGCTCTGGCTCAGCTGCTGAGGTTATGCTTTTGCTTCATCTGGCTCAGCTGCTGAGGTTCTTCTTGACCACAGAGCCACAACAGCTGCTGAGGTTCTGCTTCAGCTTCATCAGAAACTCTGGCTCAGCTGCTGAGATTCTGCTTTGGCTTCACCAGACCCTCAGACTCAGCTGCTGAGGTTCTGCTTTGGCTTCATCAGACGCTCTGGCTCAGCTGCTGAGGTTCTAATTCGGCTTTACCAGACACTTTGGCTCAGCTGCTGAGGTTCTGCTTCGATTTCATCACACACTGGCTCATCTGCTTAGGTTCTGCTTTGGCTTCATCAGACACTCTGGCTGGCTGCTGAGGTTCTTCTTCGGCTTAATCAGACACCCTGCCTCAGCTGCTGTGGTTCTAATTCCGCTTCACCAGACACTCTGGCTGAGGTTCAAAATCGGCTTCACCAGACACTCTGGCTCAGCTGCAGCATGTTCTGCTTTGGCTTTATCAGATGCTTTGGCTCAGCTGCTGAGATGCTGCTTCAGCTTTATCAGACACTTTCGGCTTCACCAGACACCCTGGCTCAGCTGCAGCATGTTCTGCTTTGGCTTTATCAGACGCTCTGGCTCAGTCGCTGAGGTTCTGCTTCAGCTTTATCAGACACTTTGGCTTAGCTGCTGAGGTTCTACTTCGGCTTCATCAGACACCCTGCCTCAGCTGCTGAGGTTCTAAATCGGCTTCACCAGACACTCTAGCTCAGCTGCCGAGGTTCTGCTTTGGCTTCATCAGACGCTCTGGCTCAGTCGCTGAGGTTCTAATTCGGCTTAGAAACCTCGGCTTTTGAGCTTCAGAGCTTCTAAACTCTAACTCAGCTCTGAACTAGCTGCTGAGGTTCTACTTCGGCTTCATCAGACACCCTGCCTCAGCTGCTGAGGTTCTAAATCGGCTTCACCAGACACTCTAGCTCAGCTGCCGAGGTTTTGCTTTGGCTTCATCAGACGCTCTGGCTCAGCTGCTGAGGTTTTGCTTTGGCTTCATCAGACACTCTGAACTAGCTGCAGAGGTTCTAAATCTGCTTCACCAGACACTCTGAACTAGCTGCAGAGGTTCTAAATCGGCTTCACCAGACACTCTGTCTCAGCTGCTGAGGTATTGCTTCGGCTTCATCGGACACTCTGGCTCAGCTGCTGAGGTTCTGCTTTGGCTTCACCAGACACTCTAGCTCAGCTGCCGAGGTTCTGCTTTGGCTTCATCAGACGCTCTGGCTCAGTCGCTGAGGTTCTAATTCGGCTTCACCAGACACTCTGAACTAGCTGCTGAAGTTCTAATTCGGCTTCATCACACCCTCAGGCTCAGCTGCGCATGTTCTGCTTTGGCTTCATCAGACACACTGGCTCAGCTGCTGAGGTTCTGCTCTGGCTTTATCACACTCTTAGGCTCGGCTGTTGAGGTTCTGCTTCGGCTTTATCAGACACTCTGGCTGAGGTTCTAAATCGGCTTCACCAGACACTCTGAACTAGCTGCTGAGATTATGCTTTTGCTTCATCTGGCTCAGCTGCTGAGGTTCTTCTTGACCACAGAGCCACAACAGCTGCTGAGGTTCTGCTTCAGCTTCATCAGAAACTCTGGCTCAGCTGCTGAGGTTCTGCTTTGGCTTCATCAGACGCTCTGGCTCAGCTGCTGAGGTTCTAATTCGGCTTTACCAGACACTTTGGCTCAGCTGCTGAGGTTCTGCTTCGATTTCATCACACACTGGCTCATCTGCTTAGGTTCTGCTTTGGCTTCATCAGACACTCTGGCTGGCTGCTGAGGTTCTTCTTCGGCTTAATCAGACACCCTGCCTCAGCTGCTGTGGTTCTAATTCCGCTTCACCAGACACTCTGGCTGAGGTTCAAAATCGGCTTCACCAGACACTCTGGCTCAGCTGCAGCATGTTCTGCTTTGGCTTTATCAGATGCTTTGGCTCAGCTGCTGAGATGCTGCTTCAGCTTTATCAGACACTTTCGGCTTCACCAGACACCCTGGCTCAGCTGCAGCATGTTCTGCTTTGGCTTTATCAGACGCTCTGGCTCAGTCGCTGAGGTTCTGCTTCAGCTTTATCAGACACTTTGGCTTAGCTGCTGAGGTTCTACTTCGGCTTCATCAGACACCCTGCCTCAGCTGCTGAGGTTCTAAATCGGCTTCACCAGACACTCTAGCTCAGCTGCCGAGGTTCTGCTTTGGCTTCATCAGACGCTCTGGCTCAGTCGCTGAGGTTCTAATTCGGCTTAGAAACCTCGGCTTTTGAGCTTCAGAGCTTCTAAACTCTAACTCAGCTCTGAACTAGCTGCTGAGGTTCTACTTCGGCTTCATCAGACACCCTGCCTCAGCTGCTGAGGTTCTAAATCGGCTTCACCAGACACTCTAGCTCAGCTGCCGAGGTTTTGCTTTGGCTTCATCAGACGCTCTGGCTCAGCTGCTGAGGTTTTGCTTTGGCTTCATCAGACACTCTGAACTAGCTGCAGAGGTTCTAAATCTGCTTCACCAGACACTCTGAACTAGCTGCAGAGGTTCTAAATCGGCTTCACCAGACACTCTGTCTCAGCTGCTGAGGTATTGCTTCGGCTTCATCGGACACTCTGGCTCAGCTGCTGAGGTTCTGCTTTGGCTTCACCAGACACTCTAGCTCAGCTGCCGAGGTTCTGCTTTGGCTTCATCAGACGCTCTGGCTCAGTCGCTGAGGTTCTAATTCGGCTTCACCAGACACTCTGAACTAGCTGCTGAAGTTCTAATTCGGCTTCATCACACCCTCAGGCTCAGCTGCGCATGTTCTGCTTTGGCTTCATCAGACACACTGGCTCAGCTGCTGAGGTTCTGCTCTGGCTTTATCACACTCTTAGGCTCGGCTGTTGAGGTTCTGCTTCGGCTTTATCAGACACTCTGGCTGAGGTTCTAAATCGGCTTCACCAGACACTCTGAACTAGCTGCTGAGATTATGCTTTTGCTTCATCTGGCTCAGCTGCTGAGGTTCTTCTTGACCACAGAGCCACAACAGCTGCTGAGGTTCTGCTTCAGCTTCATCAGAAACTCTGGCTCAGCTGCTGAGATTCTGCTTTGGCTTCACCAGACCCTCAGACTCAGCTGCTGAGGTTCTGCTTTGGCTTCATCAGACGCTCTGGCTCAGCTGCTGAGGTTCTAATTCGGCTTTACCAGACACTTTGGCTCAGCTGCTGAGGTTCTGCTTCGATTTCATCACACACTGGCTCATCTGCTTAGGTTCTGCTTTGGCTTCATCAGACACTCTGGCTGGCTGCTGAGGTTCTTCTTCGGCTTAATCAGACACCCTGCCTCAGCTGCTGTGGTTCTAATTCCGCTTCACCAGACACTCTGGCTGAGGTTCAAAATCGGCTTCACCAGACACTCTGGCTCAGCTGCAGCATGTTCTGCTTTGGCTTTATCAGATGCTTTGGCTCAGCTGCTGAGATGCTGCTTCAGCTTTATCAGACACTTTCGGCTTCACCAGACACCCTGGCTCAGCTGCAGCATGTTCTGCTTTGGCTTTATCAGACGCTCTGGCTCAGTCGCTGAGGTTCTGCTTCAGCTTTATCAGACACTTTGGCTTAGCTGCTGAGGTTCTACTTCGGCTTCATCAGACACCCTGCCTCAGCTGCTGAGGTTCTAAATCGGCTTCACCAGACACTCTAGCTCAGCTGCCGAGGTTCTGCTTTGGCTTCATCAGACGCTCTGGCTCAGTCGCTGAGGTTCTAATTCGGCTTAGAAACCTCGGCTTTTGAGCTTCAGAGCTTCTAAACTCTAACTCAGCTCTGAACTAGCTGCTGAGGTTCTACTTCGGCTTCATCAGACACCCTGCCTCAGCTGCTGAGGTTCTAAATCGGCTTCACCAGACACTCTAGCTCAGCTGCCGAGGTTTTGCTTTGGCTTCATCAGACGCTCTGGCTCAGCTGCTGAGGTTTTGCTTTGGCTTCATCAGACACTCTGAACTAGCTGCAGAGGTTCTAAATCTGCTTCACCAGACACTCTGAACTAGCTGCAGAGGTTCTAAATCGGCTTCACCAGACACTCTGTCTCAGCTGCTGAGGTATTGCTTCGGCTTCATCGGACACTCTGGCTCAGCTGCTGAGGTTCTGCTTTGGCTTCACCAGACACTCTAGCTCAGCTGCCGAGGTTCTGCTTTGGCTTCATCAGACGCTCTGGCTCAGTCGCTGAGGTTCTAAATCGGCTTCACCAGACACTCTGAACTAGCTGCAGAGGTTCTAAATCGGCTTCACCAGACACTCTGTCTCAGCTGCTGAGGTATTGCTTCGGCTTCATCGGACACTCTGGCTCAGCTGCTGAGGTTCTGCTTTGGCTTCACCAGACACTCTAGCTCAGCTGCCGAGGTTCTGCTTTGGCTTCATCAGACGCTCTGGCTCAGTCGCTGAGGTTCTAATTCGGCTTCACCAGACACTCTGAACTAGCTGCTGAAGTTCTAATTCGGCTTCATCACACCCTCAGGCTCAGCTGCGCATGTTCTGCTTTGGCTTCATCAGACACACTGGCTCAGCTGCTGAGGTTCTGCTCTGGCTTTATCACACTCTTAGGCTCGGCTGTTGAGGTTCTGCTTCGGCTTTATCAGACACTCTGGCTGAGGTTCTAAATCGGCTTCACCAGACACTCTGAACTAGCTGCTGAGATTATGCTTTTGCTTCATCTGGCTCAGCTGCTGAGGTTCTTCTTGACCACAGAGCCACAACAGCTGCTGAGGTTCTGCTTCAGCTTCATCAGAAACTCTGGCTCAGCTGCTGAGATTCTGCTTTGGCTTCACCAGACCCTCAGACTCAGCTGCTGAGGTTCTGCTTTGGCTTCATCAGACGCTCTGGCTCAGCTGCTGAGGTTCTAATTCGGCTTTACCAGACACTTTGGCTCAGCTGCTGAGGTTCTGCTTCGATTTCATCACACACTGGCTCATCTGCTTAGGTTCTGCTTTGGCTTCATCAGACACTCTGGCTGGCTGCTGAGGTTCTTCTTCGGCTTAATCAGACACCCTGCCTCAGCTGCTGTGGTTCTAATTCCGCTTCACCAGACACTCTGGCTGAGGTTCAAAATCGGCTTCACCAGACACTCTGGCTCAGCTGCAGCATGTTCTGCTTTGGCTTTATCAGATGCTTTGGCTCAGCTGCTGAGATGCTGCTTCAGCTTTATCAGACACTTTCGGCTTCACCAGACACCCTGGCTCAGCTGCAGCATGTTCTGCTTTGGCTTTATCAGACGCTCTGGCTCAGTCGCTGAGGTTCTGCTTCAGCTTTATCAGACACTTTGGCTTAGCTGCTGAGGTTCTACTTCGGCTTCATCAGACACCCTGCCTCAGCTGCTGAGGTTCTAAATCGGCTTCACCAGACACTCTGTCTCAGAAGCTGAGGTTCTGCTTTGGCTTTATCACACCCTCAGGCTCGGCTGTTGAAGTTCTGTTTCGGCTTTATCAGACACTCTGGCTGAGGTTCTAAATCGGCTTCACCAGACACTCTGAACTAGCTGCTGAGATTATGCTTTGGCTTCATCTGGCTCAGCTGCTGAGGTTCTTCTTGACCACAGAGCCACAACAGCTGCTGAGGTTCTGCTTTGGCTTCATCAGACGCTCTGGCTCAGCTGCTGAGGTTCTAATTCGGCTTTACCAGACACTTTGGCTCAGCTGCTCAGGTTCTGCTTTGGCTTCATCAGACGCTCTGGCTCAGCTGCTGAGGTTCTAATTCGGCTTTACCAGACACTATGCCTCAGCTGCTGAGGTTCTAATTCGGCTTTATCACACTATCCGACTAACGTGTTCAGGTTGTGCTTTGGCTTCATCAGACACTTTGGCTCATCTGCTGAGAATCCCATTCGGCTTTACTAGACACACTGGCTGAGGTTCTAAATCGGCTTCACCAGACACTCTGCCTCAGCTGCTGAGATTCTGCTTTGGCTTCAACAGACACTTTGGCTCAGCTGCTGAGATTCTGCTTTGGCTTCAACAGACACTCTGGCTGAGGTTCTAAATTGGCTTCACCACAGACACTCTGGCTAAGCTGCCGAGGTTCCGATTCGGCTTCACCAGACACTCTGGCTGAGGTTCTGCTTTGGCTTCACCAGACACTCTGCCTCAGCTGCTGAGGTTCTACTTCGGCTTCATCAGACACCCTGCCTCAGCTGCTGAGGTTCTAAATCGGCTTCACCAGACACTCTGCCTCAGCTGCTGAGATTCTGCTTTGGCTTCAACAGACACTTTGGCTCAGCTGCTGAGATTCTGCTTTGGCTTCAACAGACACTCTGGCTGAGGTTCTAAATTGGCTTCACCACAGACACTCTGGCTAAGCTGCCGAGGTTCCGATTCGGCTTCACCAGACACTCTGGCTGAGGTTCTGCTTTGGCTTCACCAGACACTCTGCCTCAGCTGCTGAGATTCTGCTTTGGCTTTATCAGACACTCTGGCTGGCTGCTGAGGTTCTTCTTCGGCTTAATCAGACACCCTGCCTCAGCTGCTGTGGTTCTAATTCCGCTTCACCAGACACTCTGGCTGAGGTTCAAAATCGGCTTCACCAGACACTCTGGCTCAGCTGCAGCATGTTCTGCTTTGGCTTTATCAGACACTTTGGCTTAGCTGCTGAGGTTCTACTTCGGCTTCATCAGACACCCTGCCTCAGCTGCTGAGGTTCTAAATCGGCTTCACCAGACACTCTAGCTCAGCTGCCGAGGTTTTGCTTTGGCTTCATCAGACGCTCTGGCTCAGTCGCTGAGGTTCTAATTCGGCTTCACCAGACACTGAACTAGCTGCAGAGGTTCTAAATCGGCTTCACCAGACACTCTGTCTAAGCTGCTGAGGTTCTACTTCGGCTTCATCAGACTCCCTGCCTCAGCTGCTGAGGTTCTAAATCGGCTTCACCAGACACTCTGGCTCAGCTGCTGAGGTATTGCTTCGGCTTCATCGGACACTAATGCTCAGCTGCTGAAGTTCTGCTTTAGCTTCACCAGACACTTCCTCAGCTGCTGAAGTTCTAATTCGGCTTCATCACACCCTCAGGCTCAGCTGCGCATGTTCTGCTTTGGCTTCATCAGACACTCTGGCTCAGCTGTTGAGGTTCTGCTTCGGCTTTATCAGACACTCTGGCTGAGGTTCTTAAACGGCTTCACCAGACACTCTGAACTAGCTGCTGAGATTATGCTTTGGCTTCATCTGGCTCAGCTGCTGAGGTTCTTCTTGACCACAGAGCCACAACAGCTGCTGAGGTTCTGCTTTGGCTTCATCAGACGCTCTGGCTCAGCTGCTGAGGTTCTAATTCGGCTTTACCAGACACTTTGACTCAGCTGCTCAGGTTCTGCTTTGGCTTCATCAGACACTCTGGCTCTGCTGCTCAGGTTCTGCTTTTGCTTCATTAGACACTATGCCTCAGCTGCTGAGGTTCTAATTCTGTTTTATCACACTATCCGACTAACGTGTTCAGGTTGTGCTTTGGCTTCATCAGACACTTTGGCTCATCTGCTGAGAATCCCATTCGGCTTTACCAGAAACACTGGCTGAGGTTCTAAATCGGCTTCACCAGACACTCTGCCTCAGCTGCTGAGATTCTGCTTTGGCTTCAACAGACACTTTGGCTCAGCTGCTGAGATTCTGCTTTGGCTTCAACAGACACTCTGGCTGAGGTTCTAAATTGGCTTCACCACAGACACTCTGGCTAAGCTGCTGAGGTTCCGATTCGGCTTCACCAGACACTCTGGCTGAGGTTCTGCTTTGGCTTCACCAGACACTCTGCCTCAGCTGCTGAGATTCTGCTTTGGCTTTATCAGACACTCTGGCTGGCTGCTGAGGTTCTTCTTCGGCTTCATCAGACACCCTGCCTCATCTGCTGTGGTTCTAATTCCGCTTCACCAGACACTCTGGCTGAGGTTCAAAATCGGCTTCACCAGACACTCTGGCTCAGCTGCTGAGGTTCTGCTTTGGCTTTATTAGATGCTTTGGCTCAGCTGCTGAGATTCTGCTTCAGCTTTATCAGACACTTTGGCTTAGCTGCTGAGGTTCTACTTCGGCTTCATCAGACACCCTGCCTCAGCTGCTGAGGTTCTAAATCGGCTTCACCAGACACTCTAGCTCAGCTGCCGAGGTATTGCTTCGGCTTCATCGGACACTCTGGCTCAGCTGCTGAGGTTCTGCTTTGGCTTCACCAGACACTCTAGCTCAGCTGCCGAGGTTCTGCTTTGGCTTCATCAGACACTCTGAACTAGCTGCTGAAGTTCTAATTCGGCTTCATCACACCCTCAGGCTCAGCTGCGCATGTTCTGCTTTGGCTTCATCAGACACTCTGGCTCAGCTGCTGAGGTTCTGCTTTGGCTTTATCACACCCTCAGGCTCGGCTGTTGAGGTTCTGCTTCGGCTTTATCAGACACTCTGCCTGAGGTTCTAAATCGGCTTCACCAGACACTCTGAACTAGCTGCTGAGATTATGCTTTGGCTTCATCTGGCTCAGCTGCTGAGGTTCTTCTTGACCACAGAGCCAAAACAGCTGCTGAGGTTCTGCTTCAGCTTCATCAGAAACTCTGGCTCAGCTGCTGAGATTCTGCTTTGGCTTCACCAGACCCTCAGACTCAGCTGCTGAGGTTCTGCTTTGGCTTCATCAGACGCTCTGGCTCAGCTGCTGAGGTTCTAATTCGGCTTTACCAGACACTTTGGCTCAGCTGCTGAGGTTCTGCTTCGATTTCATCACACACTGGCTCTGCTGCTCAGGTTCTGCTTTTGCTTCATTAGACAATATGCCTCACCTGCTGAGGTTCTAATTCGGCTTTATCACACTATCCGACTATGGTGTTCAGGTTGTGCTTTGGCTCATCTGCTGAGAATCCCATTCGGCTTTACAAGACACTCTGGCTGAGGTTCCAAATCGGCTTCACCAGACACTCAGGCTCGGCTCCTGAGATTCTGCTTTGGCTTCATAAGACGTTCTGGCTCAGGTGCCGAGGTGCTGTTTCAGCTTTATCAGATGCGTTGGCTCAGCTGCTGAGATTCATCAGACACTTTGGCTCAGCTGCTGAGGTTCTGCTTTGGCTTCATCAGACGCTCTGGCTCAGCTGCTGAGGCTTCATCAGACACTCTGCCTCAGCTGCTGTCATCAGATACTCTGGCTCACCTGCTGAGGTTCTGCTTCGGCTTCACCAGACACTCTTTGCTGAGGTTCTACATCAGTTTCACCAAACACTCTGAACTTGCTGCTGAGATTCTGCTTTGGCTTCAACAGACACTTTGGCTCAGCTGCTGAGGTTCTACTTCGGCTTCATCAGACACCCTGCCTCAGCTGCTGAGGTTCTATATCGGCTTCACCAGACACTGGCTCAGCTGCCGAGGTTCTGCTATCGCTTGATCAGACGCCCTGCCTCAGCTGCTGAGGTTCTATATCGGCTTCACCAGACACTCTGGCTCAGTCGCTGAGGTTCTAATTCGGCTTCACCGCCACAGCTGCTGAGGTATTGCTTCGGCTTCATCGGACACTAATGCCCAGCTGCTGAGGTTCTGCTTCGGCTTCATCAGACCCTCAGACTCAGCTGCTCAGGTTCTAATTCGGCTTTATCACATTATCCGACTAACGTGTTCAGGTTGTGCTTTGGCTTCATCAGACACTTTGGCTCATCTGCTGAGAATCCCATTCGGCTTTACTAGACACACAGGCTGAGGTTCTAAATCGGCTTCACCAGACACTCTGCCTCAGCTGCTGAGATTCTGCTTTGGCTTCAACAGACACTTTGGCTCAGCTGCTTAGATTCTGCTTTGGCTTCAACAGACACTCTGGCTGAGGTTCTAAATTGGCTTCACCACAGACACTCTGGCTAAGCTGCCGAGGTTCCGATTCGGCTTCACCAGACACTCTGGCTGAGGTTCTGCTTTGGCTTCATCAGACACTCTGCCTCAGCTGCTGAGATTCTGCTTTGGCTTTATCAGACACTCTGGCTGGCTGCTGAGGTTCTTCTTCGGCTTAATCAGACACCCTGCCTCAGCTGCTGTGGTTTTAATTCCGCTTCACCAGACACTCTGGCTGAGGTTCAAAATCGGCTTCACCAGACACTCAGGCTCAGCTGCAGCATGTTCTGCTTTGGCTTTATCAGATGCTTTGGCTCAGCTGCTGAGATTCTGCTTCAGCTTTATCAGACACTTTGGCTTAGCTGCTGAGGTTCTACTTCGGCTTCATCAGACACCCTGCCTCAGCTGCTGAGGTTCTAAATCGGCTTCACCAGACACTCTAGCTCAGCTGCCGAGGTTTTTCTTTGGCTTCATCAGACGCTCTGGCTCAGTCGCTGAGGTTCTAATTCGGCTTCACCAGACACTCTGAACTAGCTGCAGAGGTTCTAAATCGGCTTCACCAGACACTCTGTCTCAGAAGCTGAGGTTCTGCTTTGGCTTTATCAGACACTCTGGCTGAGGTTCTAAATCAGATGCTTTGGCTCAGCTGCTGAGATACATCAGACAATTTTTGCTCAGCTGCTGCGGTTCTGCTTCGGCTTCACCAGACACTTTGGCTCAGCTGCTGAGGTTCTGCTTCAGCTTCATCAGACACTTTGGCTCAGCTGCTGAGGCTTCATCAGACACTCTGCCTCAGCTGCTGTCATCAGATACTCTGGCTCACCTGCTGAGGTTCTGCTTCGGCTTCACCAGACACTCTTTGCTGAGGTTCTACATCAGTTTCACCAAACACTCTGAACTTGCTGCTGTGATTCTGCTTTGGCTTCAACAGACACTTTGGCTTAGCTATTGAGGTTCTACTTCGGCTTCATCAGACACTCTGGCTCAGCTGCTGAGGTTCTGCTTTGGCTTCACCAGACCCTCAAGACTCAGCTGCTGAGGTTCTGCTTTGGCTTCATCAGACACTCTGCCTCAGCTGCTGAGGTTCTGCTTTGGCTTCATCAGACACTCTGCCTTAGCTGCTGAGGTTCTGCTTTGGCTTCATCAGACACTCTGAACTAGCTGCTGAGGTTCTGCTTTGGCTTCACCAGACACTCTGAACTAGCTGCTGAGGTTCTAAATCGGCTTCACCAGACATTCTGAACTAGCTGCTGAGGTTCTAAATCGGCTTCACCAGACACTCTGGCTCGGCTGCTGAGGTATTGCTTCGGCTTCATCGGACACTCAGGCTCAGCTGCGCATGTTCTGCTTTGGCTTCATCAGACACTCTGCTTCAGCTGCTGAGGTTCTGCTTTGGCTTCATCAGACACTCTGGCTCAGCTGTTCAGGTTCTGCTTTGGCTTCATAAGACGTTCTGGCTCTTCTGCTGAGGTGCTGTTTCGGCTTTATCAGATGCTTTGGCTCAGCTGCTGAGATTCATCAGACACTTTGGCTCAGCTGCTGAGGTTCTGCTTCGGCTTCACCAGACACTTTGGCTCAGCTGCCGAGGTTCTGCTTCAGCTTCATCTGACACTTTGGCTCAGCTGCTGATGTTCTAAATCGGCTTCACCAGACACTCTGAACTTGCTGCTGAGATTATGCATTGGCTTCATCAGACACTCTGGATCATCTGCTGCAGTTCTACTTTGTTTCACCAGACACTCTGAACTAGCTGCTGAGGTTCTGCTTCGATTTCATCACACACTGGCTCATCTGCTTAGGTTCTGCTTTGGCTTCATCAGACACTCTGGCTCTGCTGCTCAGGTTCTGCTTTTGCTTCATTAGACAATATGCCTCAGCTGCTGAGGTTCTAATTCGGCTTTATCACACTATCCGACTAAGGTGTTCAGGTTTTGCTTTGGCTCATCTGCTGAGAATCCCATTCGGCTTTACAAGACACTCTGGCTGAGGTTCCAAATCGGCTTCACCAGACACTCAGGCTTGGCTCCTGAGATTCTGCTTTGGCTTCATAAGACGTTCTGGCTCAGCTGCCGAGGTGCTGTTTCAGCTTTATCAGATGCTTTGGCTCAGCTGCTGAGATTCATCAGACACTTTGGCTCAGCTGCTGCGGTTCTGCTTCGGCTTCACCAGACACTTTGGCTCAGCTGCTGAGGTTCTGCTTCAGCTTCAACAGACACTTTGGCTCAGCTGCTGAGGTTCTGCTTTGGCTTCATAAGACGCTCTGGCTCAGCTGCTGAGGCTTCATCAGACACTCTGCCTCCGCTGCTGTCATCAGATACTCTGGCTCACCTGCTGAGGTTCTGCTTCGGCTTCACCAGACACTCTTTGCTGAGGTTCTACATCAGTTTCACCAAACACTCTGAACTTGCTGCTGAGATTCTGCTTTGGCTTCAACAGACACTTTGGCTCAGCTGCTGAGGTTCTACTTCGGCTTCATCAGACACCCTGCCTCAGCTGCTGAGGTTCTATATCGGCTTCACCAGACACTCTGGCTCAGCTGCCGAGGTTCTGCTATCGCTTGATCAGACGCCCTGGCTCAGTCGCTGAGGTTCTAATTCGGCTTCACCAGACACTCTGGCTCAGCTGCTGAGGTATTGCTTCGGCTTCATCGGACACTAATGCTCAGCTGCTGAGGTTCTGCGTTGGCTTCACCAGACACTCTTCCTCAGCTGCTGAAGTTCTAATTCGGCTTCATCACACCCTCAGGCTCAGTTGCGCATGTTCTGCTTTGGCTTCATCAGACACTCTGGCTCAGCTGCTGAGGTTCTGCTTTGGCTTTATCACACCCTCAGGCTCGGCTGTTGAGGTTCTGCTTCGGCTTTATCAGACACTCTGGCTGAGGTTCTAAATCGGCTTCACCAGACACTCTGAACTAGCTGCTGAGATTATGCTTTGGCTTCATCTGGCTCAGCTGCTGAGGTTCTTCTTGACCACAGAGCCACAACAGCTGCTGAGATTCTGCTTTGGCTTCATCAGACGCTCTGGCTCAGCTGCTGAGGTTCTAATTCGGCTTTACCAGACACTTTGGCTCAGCTGCTCAGGTTCTGCTTTGGCTTCATCAGACACTCTGGCTCTGCTGCTCAGGTTCTGCTTTTGCTTCATTAGACACTATGCCTCTGCTGCTGAGGTTCTAATTCGGCTTTATCACACTATCCGACTAACGTGTTCAGGTTGTGCTTTGGCTTCATCAGACACTTTGGCTCATCTGCTGAGAATCCCATTCGGCTTTACTAGACTCACTGGCTGAGGTTCTAAATCGGCTTCACCAGACACTCTGCCTCAGCTGCTGAGATTCTGCTTTGGCTTCAACAGACACTTTGGCTCAGCTGCTGAGATTCTGCTTTGGCTTCAACAGACACTCTGGCTGAGGTTCTAAATTGGCTTCACCACAGACACTCTGCCTCAGCTGCTGAGGTTCTACTTCGGCTTCATCAGACACCCTGCCTCAGCTGCTGAGGTTCTAAATCGGCTTCACCAGACACTCTAGCTCAGCTGCCGAAGTTTTGCTTTGGCTTCATCAGACGCTCTGGCTCAGTCGCAGAGGTTCTAATTCGGCTTCACCAGACACTCTGAACTAGCTGCAGAGGTTCTAAATCGGCTTCACCAGACACTCTGTCTCAGCTGCTGAGGTATTGCTTCGGCTTCATCGGACACTCTGGCTCAGCTGCTGAGGTTCTGCTTTGGCTTCACCAGACACTCTAGCTCAGCTGCCGAGGTTCTGCTTTGGCTTCATCAGACGCTCTGGCTCAGTCGCTGAGGTTCTAATTCGGCTTCACCAGACACTCTGAACTAGCTGCTGAAGTTCTAATTTGGCTTCATCACACCCTCAGGCTCAGCTGCGCATGTTCTGCTTTGGCTTCATCAGACACTCTGGCTCAGCTGCTGAGGTTCTGCTTTGGCTTTATCACACCCTCAGGCTCGGCTGTTGGAGGTTCTGCTTCGGCTTTATCAGACACTCTGGCTGAGGTTCTAAATCGGCTTCACCAGACACTCTGAACTATCTGCTGAGATTATGCTTTGGCTTCATCTGGCTCAGCTGCTGAGGTTCTTCTTGACCACAGAGCCACAACAGCTGCTGAGGTTCTGCTTCAGCTTCATCAGAAACTCTGGCTAAGCTGCTGAGATTCTGCTTTGGCTTCACCAGACCCTCAGACTCAGCTGCTGAGGTTCTGCTTTGGCTTCATCAGACGCTCTGGCTCAGCTGCTGAGGTTCTAATTCGGCTTTACCAGACACTTTGGCTCAGCTGCTGAGGTTCTGCTTCGATTTCATCACACACTGGCTCATCTGCTCAGGTTCTGCTTTGGCTTCATCAGACACTCTGGCTCTGCTGCTCAAGTTCTGCTTTTGCTTCATTAGACAATATGCCTCAGCTGCTGAGGTTCTAATTCGGCTTTATCACACTATCCGACTATGGTGTTCAGGTTGTGCTTTGGCTCATCTGCTGAGATTCATCAGACACTTTGGCTCAGCTGCTGCGGTTCTGCTTCGGCTTCACCAGACACTTTGGCTCAGCTGCTGAGGTTCTGCTTCGGCTTTATCACACCCTCAGGCTCGGCTGCTGAGATTCTGCTTTGGCTTCATAAGACGTTCTGGCTCAGCTGCCGAGGTGCTGTTTCGGCTTTATCAGATGCTTTGGCTCAGCTGCTGAGATTCATCAGACACTTTGGCTCAGCTGCTGCGGTTCTGCTTTGGCTTCAACAGACACTTTGGCTCAGCTGCTGAGATTCTGCTTTGGCTTCAACAGACACTCTGGCTGAGGTTCTAAATTGGCTTCACCACAGACACTCTGGCTAAGCTGCCGAGGTTCCGATTCAGCTTCACCAGACACTCTGGCTGAGGTTCTGATTTGGCTTCACCAGACACTCTGCCTCAGCTGCTGAGATTCTGCTTTGGCTTTATCAGACACTCTGGCTGGCTGCAGAGGTTCTTTTTCGGCTTAATCAGACACCCTGCCTCAGCTGCTGTGGTTCTAATTCCGCTTCACCAGACACTCTGGCTGAGGTTCAAAATCGGCTTCACCAGACACTCTGGCTCAGCTGCAGCATGTTCTGCTTTGGCTTTATCAGATGCTTTGGCTCAGCTGCTGAGATTCTGCTTCAGCTTTATCAGACACTTTGGCTTAGCTGCTGAGGTTCTACTTCGGCTTCAACAGACACCCTGCCCCAGCTGCTGAGGTTCTAAATCGGCTTCACCAGACACTCTAGCTCAGCTGCCGAGGTTTTGCTTTGGCTTCATCAGACGATCTGGCTCAGTCGCTGAGGTTCTAATTCGGCTTCACCAGACACTCTGAACTAGCTGCAGAGGTTCTAAATCGGCTTCACCAGATACTCTGTCTCAGCTGCTGAGGTTCTGCTTTGGCTTTATTAGATGCTTTGGCTCAGCTGCTGAGATTCTGCTTCAGCTTTATCACACCCTCAGGCTCGGCTGCTGAGATTCTGCTTTGGCTTCATAAGACGTTCTGGCTCAGCTGCCGAGGTGCTGTTTCGGCTTTATCAGATGCTTTGGCTCAGCTGCTGAGATTCATCAGACACTTTGGCTCAGCTGCTGCGGTTCTGCTTTGGCTTCAACAGACACTTTGGCTCAGCTGCTGAGATTCTGCTTTGGCTTCAACAGACACTCTGGCTGAGGTTCTAAATTGGCTTCACCACAGACACTCTGGCTAAGCTGCCGAGGTTCCGATTCGGCTTCACCAGACACTCTGGCTGAGGTTCTGATTTGGCTTCACCAGACACTCTGCCTCAGCTGCTGAGATTCTGCTTTGGCTTTATCAGACACTCTGGCTGGCTGCAGAGGTTCTTTTTCGGCTTAATCAGACACCCTGCCTCAGCTGCTGTGGTTCTAATTCCGCTTCACCAGACACTCTGGCTGAGGTTCAAAATCGGCTTCACCAGACACTCTGGCTCAGCTGCAGCATGTTCTGCTTTGGCTTTATCAGATGCTTTGGCTCAGCTGCTGAGATTCTGCTTCAGCTTTATCAGACACTTTGGCTTAGCTGCTGAGGTTCTACTTCGGCTTCAACAGACACCCTGCCCCAGCTGCTGAGGTTCTAAATCGGCTTCACCAGACACTCTAGCTCAGCTGCCGAGGTTTTGCTTTGGCTTCATCAGACGCTCTGGCTCAGTCGCTGAGGTTCTAATACGGCTTCACCAGACACTCTGAACTAGCTGCAGAGGTTCTAAATCGGCTTCACCAGATACTCTGTCTCAGCTGCTGAGGTTCTGCTTTGGCTTTATTAGATGCTTTGGCTCAGCTGCTGAGATTCTGCTTCAGCTTTATCAGACACTTTGGCTTAGCTGCTGAGGTTCTACTTCGGCTTCATCAGACACCCTGCCTCAGCTGCTGAGGTTTTAAATCGGCTTCACCAGACACTCTAGCTCAGCTGCTGAGGTTTTGCTTTGGCTTCATCAGACGCTCTGGCTCAGTCGCTGAGGTTCTGCTTCAGCTTTATCAGACACTTTGGCTTAGCTGCTGAGGTTCTACTTCGGCTTCATCGGACACTCTGGCTCAGCTACTGAGGTCCTGCTTTGGCTTCACCAGACACTTTAGCTCAGCTGCCGAGGTTCTGCTTTGGCTTCATCAGACGCTCTGGCTCAGTCGCTGAGGTTCTAATTCGGCTTCACCAGACACTCTGAACTAGCTGCTGAAGTTCTAATTCGGCTTCATCACACCCTCAGGGTCAGCTGCGCATGTTCTGCTTTGGCTTCATCAGACACTCTGGCTCAGCTGCTGAGGTTCTGCTTTGGCTTTATAACACTCTTAGGCTCGGCTGTTGAGGTTCTGCTTCGGCTTTATCAGAAACTCTGGCTGAGGTTCTAAATCGGCTTCACCAGACACTCTGAACTATCTGCTGAGATAATGCTTTTGCTTCATCTGGCTCAGCTGCTGAGGTTCTTCTTGACCACAGAGCCACAACAGCTGCTGAGCTTCTGCTTCAGCTTCATCAGAAACTCTGGCTCAGCTGCTGAGGTTCTAATTCGGCTTTACCAGACACTTTGGCTCAGCTGCTGAGGTTCTGCTTCGATTTCATCACACACTGGCTCATCTGCTTAGGTTCTGCTTTGGCTTCATCAGACACTCTGGCTCTGCTGCTCAGGTTCTGCTTTTGCTTCATTAGACAATATGCCTCAGCTGCTGAGGTTCTGCTTCAGCTTCATCAGAAACTCTGGCTCAGCTGCTGAGATTCTGCTTTGGCTTCACCAGACCCTCAGACTCAGCTGCTGAGGTTCTGCTTTGGCTTCATCAGACGCTCTGGCTCAGCTGCTTAGGTTCTAATTCGGCTTTACCAGACACTTTGGCTCAGCTGCTGAGGTTCTGCTTCGATTTCATCACACACTGGCTCATCTGCTTAGGTTCTGCTTTGGCTTCATCAGACACTCTGGCTCTGCTGCTCAGGTTCTGCTTTTGCTTCATTAGACAATATGCCTCAGCTGCTGAGGTTCTAATTCAGCTTTATCACACTATCCGACTAAGGTGTTCAGGTTGTGCTTTGGCTCATCTGCTGAGAATCCCATTCGGCTTTACAAGACACTCTGGCTGAGGTTCCAAATCGGCTTCACCAGACACTCAGGCTCGGCTCCTGAGATTCTGCTTTGGCTTCATAAGACGTTCTGCCTCAGCTGCCGAGGTGCTGTTTCGGATTTATCAGATGCTTTGGCTCAGCTGCTGAGATTCATCAGACACTTTGGCTCAGCTGCTGAGGTTCTGCTTCAGCTTCAACAGACACTTTGGCTCAGCTGCTGAGGTTCTGCTTTGGCTTCATCAGACGCTCTGGCTCAGCTTCTGAGGCTTCATCAGACACTCTGCCTCAGCTGCTGTCATCAGATACTCTGGCTCACCTGCTGAGGTTCTGCTTCGGCTTCACCAGACACTCTTTGCTGAGGTTCTACATCAGTTTCACCAAACACTCTGAACTTGCTGCTGAGATTCTGCTTTGGCTTCAACAGACACTTTGGCTCAGCTGCTGAGGTTCTACTTCGGCTTCATCAGACACCCTGCCTCAGCTGCTGAGGTTCTATATCGGCTTCACCAGACACTCTGGCTCAGCTGCCGAGGTTCTGCTTTGGCTTGATCAGACGCCCTGGCTCAGTCGCTGAGGTTCTAATTCGGCTTCACTCTGGCTCAGCTGCTGAGGTATTGCTTCGGCTTCATCGGACACTAATGCTCAGCTGCTGAGGTTCTGCTTTGGCTTCACCAGACACTCTTCCTCAGCTGCTGAAGTTCTAATTTGGCTTCATCACACCCTCAGGCTCAGCTGCGCATGTTCTGCTTTGGCTTCATCAGACACTCTGGCTCAGCTGCTGAGGTTCTGCTTTGGCTTTATCACACCCTCAGGCTCGGCTGTTGAGGTTCTGCTTCGGCTTTATCAGACACTCTGGCTGAGGTTCTAAATCGGCTTCACCAGACACTCTGAACTAGCTGCTGAGATTATGCTTCATCTGGCTCAGCTGCTTCTTGACCACAGAGCCACAACAGCTGCTGAGGTTCTGCTTTGGCTTCTTCAGACACTCTGGCTAAGCTTCTCAGGTTCTGCTTTTGCTTCATTAGACACTATGCCTCAGCTGCTGAGGTTCTAATTCGGCTTTATCACACTATCCGACTAACGTGTTCAGGTTGTGCTTTGGCTTCATCAGACACTTTGGCTCATCTGCTGAGAATCCCATTCGGCTTTACCAGAAACACTGGCTGAGGTTCTAAATCGGCTTCACCAGACACTCTGCCTCAGCTGCTGAGATTCTGCTTTGGCTTCAACAGACACTTTGGCTCAGCTGCTGAGATTCTGCTTTGGCTTCAACAGACACTCTGGCTGAGGTTCTAAATTGGCTTCACCACAGACACTCTGGCTAAGCTGCCGAGGTTCCGATTCGGCTTCACCAGACACTCTGGCTGAGGTTCTGCTTTGGCTTCACCAGACACTCTGCCTCAGCTGCTGAGATTCTGCTTTGGCTTTATCAGACACTCTGGCTGGCTGCTGAGGTTCTTCTTCGGCTTAATCAGACACCCTGCCTCAGCTGCTGTGGTTCTAATTCCGCTTCACCAGACACTCTGGCTGAGGTTCAAAATCGGCTTCACCAGACACTCTGGCTCAGCTGCAGCATGTTCTGCTTTGGCTTTATCAGATGCTTTGGCTCAGCTGCTGAGATTCTGCTTCAGCTTTATCAGACACTTTGGCTTAGCTGCTGAGGTTCTACTTCGGCTTCATCAGACACCCTGCCTCAGCTGCTGAGGTTCTAAATCGGCTTCACCAGACACTCTAGCTCAGCTGCCGAGGTTTTGCTTTGGCTTCATCAGACGCTCTGGCTCAGTCGCTGAGGTTCTAATTCGGCTTCACCAGACACTGAACTAGCTGCAGAGGTTCTAAATCGGCTTCACCAGACACTCTGTCTCAGCTGCTGAGGTTCTACTTCGGCTTCATCAGACTCCCTGCCTCAGCTGCTGAGGTTCTAAATCGGCTTCACCAGACACTCTGGCTCAGCTGCTGAGGTATTGCTTCGGCTTCATCGGACACTAATGCTCAGCTGCTGAAGTTCTGCTTTAGCTTCACCAGACACTTCCTCAGCTGCTGAAGTTCTAATTCGGCTTCATCACACCCTCAGGCTCAGCTGCGCATGTTCTGCTTTGGCTTCATCAGACACTCTGGCTCAGCTGCTGAGGTTCTGCTTTGGCTTTATCACACCCTCAGGCTCGGCTGTTGAGGTTCTGCTTCGGCTTTATCAGACACTCTGGCTGAGGTTCTTAAACGGCTTCACCAGACACTCTGAACTAGCTGCTGAGATTATGCTTTGGCTTCATCTGGCTCAGCTGCTGAGGTTCTTCTTGACCACAGAGCCACAACAGCTGCTGAGGTTCTGCTTTGGCTTCATCAGACGCTCTGGCTCAGCTGCTGAGGTTCTAATTCGGCTTTACCAGACACTTTGACTCAGCTGCTCAGGTTCTGCTTTTGCTTCATTAGACACTATGCCTCAGCTGCTGAGGTTCTAATTCTGTTTTATCACACTATCCGACTAACGTGTTCAGGTTGTGCTTTGGCTTCATCAGACACTTTGGCTCATCTGCTGAGAATCCCATTCGGCTTTACCAGAAACACTGGCTGAGGTTCTAAATCGGCTTCACCAGACACTCTGCCTCAGCTGCTGAGATTCTGCTTTGGCTTCAACAGACACTTTGGCTCAGCTGCTGAGATTCTGCTTTGGCTTCAACAGACACTCTGGCTGAGGTTCTAAATTGGCTTCACCACAGACACTCTGGCTAAGCTGCTGAGGTTCCGATTCGGCTTCACCAGACACTCTGGCTGAGGTTCTGCTTTGGCTTCACCAGACACTCTGCCTCAGCTGCTGAGATTCTGCTTTGGCTTTATCAGACACTCTGGCTGGCTGCTGAGGTTCTTCTTCGGCTTCATCAGACACCCTGCCTCATCTGCTGTGGTTCTAATTCCGCTTCACCAGACACTCTGGCTGAGGTTCAAAATCGGCTTCACCAGACACTCTGACTCAGCTGCTGAGGTTCTGCTTTGGCTTTATTAGATGCTTTGGCTCAGCTGCTGAGATTCTGCTTCAGCTTTATCAGACACTTTGGCTTAGCTGCTGAGGTTCTACTTCGGCTTCATCAGACACCCTGCCTCAGCTGCTGAGGTTCTAAATCGGCTTTACCAGACACTCTAGCTCAGCTGCCGAGGTTTTGCTTTGGCTTCATCAGACGCTCTGGCTCAGTCGCTGAGGTTCTGCTTCAGCTTTATCAGACACTTTGGCTTAGCTGCTGAGGTTCTACTTCGGCTTCATCAGACACCCTGCCTCAGCTGCTGAGGTTCTAAATCGGCTTCACCAGACACTCTAGCTCAGCTGCCGAGGTATTGCTTCGGCTTCATCGGACACTCTGGCTCAGCTGCTGAGGTTCTGCTTTGGCTTCACCAGACACTCTAGCTCAGCTGCCGAGGTTCTGCTTTGGCTTCATCAGACGCTCTGGCTCAGTCGCTGAGGTTCTAATTCGGCTTCACCAGACACTCTGAACTAGCTGCTGAAGTTCTAATTCGGCTTCATCACACCCTCAGGCTCAGCTGCGCATGTTCTGCTTTGGCTTCATCAGACACTCTGGCTGAGGTTCTGCTTTGGCTTCAACAGACACTTTGGCTCAGCTGCTGAGATTCTGCTTTGGCTTCAACAGACACTCTGGCTGAGGTTCTAAATTGGCTTCACCACAGACACTCTGGCTAAGCTGCCGAGGTTCCGATTCGGCTTCACCAGACACTCTGGCTGAGGTTCTGCTTTGGCTTCATCAGACGCTCTGGCTCAGCTGCTGAGGCTTCATCAGACACTCTGCCTCCGCTGCTGTCATCAGATACTCTGGCTCACCTGCTGAGGTTCTACATCAGTTTCACCAAACACTTGAACTTGCAGCTGAGATTCTGCTTTGGCTTCAACAGACACTTTGGCTCAGCTGCTGAGGTTCTACTTCGGCTTCATCAGACACCCTGCCTCAGCTGCTGAGGTTCTATATCGGCTTCACCAGACACTCTGGCTCAGCTGCCGAGGTTCTGCTATCGCTTGATCAGACGCCCTGGCTCAGTCGCTGAGGTTCTAATTCGGCTTCACCAGACACTCTGGCTCAGCTGCTGAGGTATTGCTTCGGCTTCATCGGACACTAATGCTCAGCTGCTGAGGTTCTGCGTTGGCTTCACCAGACACTCTTCCTCAGCTGCTGAAGTTCTAATTCGGCTTCATCACACCCTCAGGCTCAGTTGCGCATGTTCTGCTTTGGCTTCATCAGACACTCTAGCTCAGCTGCCGAGGTTTTGCTTTGGCTTCATCAGACGCTCTGGCTCAGTCGCTGAGGTTCTAATTCGGCTTCACCAGACACTGAACTAGCTGCAGAGGTTCTAAATCGGCTTCACCAGACACTCTGTCTCAGCTGCTGAGGTTCTACTTCGGCTTCATCAGACTCCCTGCCTCAGCTGCTGAGGTTCTAAATCGGCTTCACCAGACACTCTGGCTCAGCTGCTGAGGTATTGCTTCGGCTTCATCGGACACTAATGCTCAGCTGCTGAAGTTCTGCTTTAGCTTCACCAGACACTTCCTCAGCTGCTGAAGTTCTAATTCGGCTTCATCACACCCTCAGGCTCAGCTGCGCATGTTCTGCTTTGGCTTCATCAGACACTCTGGCTCAGCTGCTGAGGTTCTGCTTTGGCTTTATCACACCCTCAGGCTCGGCTGTTGAGGTTCTGCTTCGGCTTTATCAGACACTCTGGCTGAGGTTCTAAATCGGCTTCACCAGACACTCTGAACTAGCTGCTGAGATTATGCTTTGGCTTCATCTGGCTCAGCTGCTGAGGTTCTTCTTGACCACAGAGCCACAACAGCTGCTGAGGTTCTGCTTTGGCTTCATCAGACGCTCTGGCTCAGCTGCTGAGGTTCTAATTCGGCTTTACCAGACACTTTGACTCAGCTGCTCAGGTTCTGCTTTGGCTTCATCAGACACTCTGGCTCTGCTGCTCAGGTTCTGCTTTTGCTTCATTAGACACTATGCCTCAGCTGCTGAGGTTCTAATTCTGTTTTATCACACTATCCGACTAACGTGTTCAGGTTGTGCTTTGGCTTCATCAGACACTTTGGCTCATCTGCTGAGAATCCCATTCGGCTTTACCAGAAACACTGGCTGAGGTTCTAAATCGGCTTCACCAGACACTCTGCCTCAGCTGCTGAGATTCTGCTTTGGCTTCAACAGACACTTTGGCTCAGCTGCTGAGATTCTGCTTTGGCTTCAACAGACACTCTGGCTGAGGTTCTAAATTGGCTTCACCACAGACACTCTGGCTAAGCTGCTGAGGTTCCGATTCGGCTTCACCAGACACTCTGGCTGAGGTTCTGCTTTGGCTTCACCAGACACTCTGCCTCAGCTGCTGAGATTCTGCTTTGGCTTTATCAGACACTCTGGCTGGCTGCTGAGGTTCTTCTTCGGCTTCATCAGACACCCTGCCTCATCTGCTGTGGTTCTAATTCCGCTTCACCAGACACTCTGGCTGAGGTTCAAAATCGGCTTCACCAGACACTCTGACTCAGCTGCTGAGGTTCTGCTTTGGCTTTATTAGATGCTTTGGCTCAGCTGCTGAGATTCTGCTTCAGCTTTATCAGACACTTTGGCTTAGCTGCTGAGGTTCTACTTCGGCTTCATCAGACACCCTGCCTCAGCTGCTGAGGTTCTAAATCGGCTTTACCAGACACTCTAGCTCAGCTGCCGAGGTTTTGCTTTGGCTTCATCAGACGCTCTGGCTCAGTCGCTGAGGTTCTGCTTCAGCTTTATCAGACACTTTGGCTTAGCTGCTGAGGTTCTACTTCGGCTTCATCAGACACCCTGCCTCAGCTGCTGAGGTTCTAAATCGGCTTCACCAGACACTCTAGCTCAGCTGCCGAGGTATTGCTTCGGCTTCATCGGACACTCTGGCTCAGCTGCTGAGGTTCTGCTTTGGCTTCACCAGACACTCTAGCTCAGCTGCCGAGGTTCTGCTTTGGCTTCATCAGACGCTCTGGCTCAGTCGCTGAGGTTCTAATTCGGCTTCACCAGACACTCTGAACTAGCTGCTGAAGTTCTAATTCGGCTTCATCACACCCTCAGGCTCAGCTGCGCATGTTCTGCTTTGGCTTCATCAGACACTCTGGCTGAGGTTCTGCTTTGGCTTCAACAGACACTTTGGCTCAGCTGCTGAGATTCTGCTTTGGCTTCAACAGACACTCTGGCTGAGGTTCTAAATTGGCTTCACCACAGACACTCTGGCTAAGCTGCCGAGGTTCCGATTCGGCTTCACCAGACACTCTGGCTGAGGTTCTGCTTTGGCTTCATCAGACGCTCTGGCTCAGCTGCTGAGGCTTCATCAGACACTCTGCCTCCGCTGCTGTCATCAGATACTCTGGCTCACCTGCTGAGGTTCTGCTTCGGCTTCACCAGACACTCTTTGCTGAGGTTCTACATCAGTTTCACCAAACACTTGAACTTGCTGCTGAGATTCTGCTTTGGCTTCAACAGACACTTTGGCTCAGCTGCTGAGGTTCTACTTCGGCTTCATCAGACACCCTGCCTCAGCTGCTGAGGTTCTATATCGGCTTCACCAGACACTCTGGCTCAGCTGCCGAGGTTCTGCTATCGCTTGATCAGACGCCCTGGCTCAGTCGCTGAGGTTCTAATTCGGCTTCACCAGACACTCTGGCTCAGCTGCTGAGGTATTGCTTCGGCTTCATCGGACACTAATGCTCAGCTGCTGAGGTTCTGCGTTGGCTTCACCAGACACTCTTCCTCAGCTGCTGAAGTTCTAATTCGGCTTCATCACACCCTCAGGCTCAGTTGCGCATGTTCTGCTTTGGCTTCATCAGACACTCTGGCTCAGCTGCTGAGGTTCTGCTTTGGCTTTATCACACCCTCAGGCTCGGCTGTTGAGGTTCTGCTTCGGCTTTATCAGACACTCTGGCTGAGGTTCTAAATCGGCTTCACCAGACACTCTGAACTAGCTGCTGAGATTATGCTTTGGCTTCATCTGGCTCAGCTGCTGAGGTTCTTCTTGACCACAGAGCCACAACAGCTGCTGAGATTCTGCTTTGGCTTCATCAGACGCTCTGGCTCAGCTGCTGAGGTTCTAATTCGGCTTTACCAGACACTTTGGCTCAGCTGCTCAGGTTCTGCTTTGGCTTCATCAGACACTCTGGCTCTGCTGCTCAGGTTCTGCTTTTGCTTCATTAGACACTATGCCTCTGCTGCTGAGGTTCTAATTCGGCTTTATCACACTATCCGACTAACGTGTTCAGGTTGTGCTTTGGCTTCATCAGACACTTTGGCTCATCTGCTGAGAATCCCATTCGGCTTTACTAGACTCACTGGCTGAGGTTCTAAATCGGCTTCACCAGACACTCTGCCTCAGCTGCTGAGATTCTGCTTTGGCTTCAACAGACACTTTGGCTCAGCTGCTGAGATTCTGCTTTGGCTTCAACAGACACTCTGGCTGAGGTTCTAAATTGGCTTCACCACAGACACTCTGGCTAAGCTGCCGAGGTTCCGATTCGGCTTCACCAGACACTCTGGCTGAGGTTCTGCTTTGGCTTCACCAGACACTCTGCCTCAGCTGCTGAGGTTCTACTTCGGCTTCATCAGACACCCTGCCTCAGCTGCTGAGGTTCTAAATCGGCTTCACCAGACACTCTAGCTCAGCTGCCGAGGTTTTGCTTTGGCTTCATCAGACGCTCTGGCTCAGTCGCAGAGGTTCTAATTCGGCTTCACCAGACACTCTGAACAAGCTGCAGAGGTTCTAAATCGGCTTCACCAGACACTCTGTCCACAAGGGCTCACTGATGATGAACAATAAATCTGGTTCAGATCGGATGATGTCTCACTGAGATATAACAGTTTGAATAATCTAGGGGGCGCTCTGGAGTCATATGTTGAACCACAATATCAATGTGTCCACAAGGTCTCACTGATGATGCACAATAAATCTGGTTCAGATCGGATGATGTATCACTGAGATATAACTATAGAAGTAATGTAGGGGGCGCACTTGAGTCAAATGTTAGCCCACCATATCAATGTGTCCACAAGGGCTCACTGATGATGCACAATAAATCTGGTTCAGATCGGATGATGTATCACTGAGATATAACAGTTTGAATAATCTAGGGGGCGCTCTGGAGTCATATGTTAGCCCACCATATCAATGTGTCCACAAGGGCTCACTGATGATGCACAATAAATCTGGTTCAGATCGGATGATGTATCACTGAGATATAACTATAGAAATAATGTAGGGGGCGCACTTGAGTCAAATGTTAGCCCACTATATCAATGTGTCCACAAGGGCTCACTGATGATGCACAATAAATCTGGTTCAGATCGGATGATGTATCACTGAGATACAACAGTTTGAATAATCTAGGGGGCGCTATGGAGGGTATTTGCTAATTAGCATAAACACCTGTTCAAGGGGTGGGTAATGATCGATCATAATGATTTTGGTACTCCTCAGATCAAATCTGTGGAGTTTAGAACCAAACGTATGGTGACGGCGTTACGTCTTACTTCGCCATGTCACCACGCCCACTTGCTCCACCCAAAACGAACAGTGCTGGAAAGCTTGTTACACCAACATGTCTTCGGTGACTGGATACAATGTCACGCTGATTAGGTAACAGGGATCCGATATGGACCGTTCAACGTAAAACTTTACACTTCCTGTTGTCAGGGGGCGTGGCTTAAGTGATGTCATGATTTGACCATACAGTTTTGCAGGGGACCGGATGTGGGTCAATCACTGAAGGTTTGATGTATTAGACAGTTTTCGTGTAAGAGCTGTAAGCGTTTCGTTTTTCATGGCGAGATGTCCAACTTTGAGGTCTGGCCCCGCCCCTTCAGCATGCATGAAAACGCACAGTTTTGATAACATTTGTTCCCCCGTGCCTTATAAAGAAACTGGCCAAGTTTGAATCAAATCGAGCGAAATCCCTAGGAGGAGTTCGTTGAAATGCAGAGGCTGTAAACGGCCAAAAAGGGGTGAAAATTTGGTCATCGTTCCAAAATGGCCGCCTTACCATTTATCGTACAACATTGGTGCCAGAGGGTTTTCTGTGCATCTTGGTGAGTTGGACAAGTGTACCAAATTTCATGATTCTACGTCAAACTAAGGTCAATGCAGAGGGTATTTTGAATATTTCTAGGGGGCGCTCTTGAGCCGTTTCTGTAGCAATTTGCTAATTAGCATAAACACCTGTTCAAGGGGTGGGCAATGATCGATCATACTGATTTTGGTACTTCTCGGATCAAATCTGTGGATTTTAGATCCAAACGTATGGTTATGGCGTTACGTCTTACTTCGCCATGTCGCCACGCCCACTTGCTCCACCCAAAACGAACAGTGCTGGAAAGCTTGTTACACCAACATGTCTTTAGTCACTGGACACAATGTCACGCTGATTAGGTAACACGGGTCCGATATGGACCTTTCAAAGTAAAACTTTACACTTCCTGTTGTCAGGGGGCGTGGCTTAAGTGATGTCATGATTTGACCATACAGTTTTGCAGGGGACCGGATGTGGGTCAATAACTGAAGGTTTGATGTATTAGACTCTTTTCGTGTAAGAGCTGTAAGCGTTTCGTTTTTCATGGCGAGATGTCCAACTTTGACGTCTGGCCCCGCCCCTTCAGCATTCATGAAAACGCACAATTTTGATGTCGTTTGTTCCCCCATGCCTTATGAAGAAACTGGCCAAGTTTGAACCAAATCGAGCGAAATTCATAGGAGGAGTTCGTTCAAATGCAGAGGCTGTAAACGGCCAAAAAGGGGTGAAAATTTGGTCATCGTTCCAAAATGGCCGCCTTACCATTTATTGTACAACATTGGTGCCAGAGGGTTTTCTGTGCATCTTGGTGAGCTGGACAAGTGTACCAAATTTCATGATTCTACGTCAAACTAAGGTCAATGCGGAGGGTATTTTGAAAATTTCTAGGGGGCGCTCTTGAGCCGTTTCTGTGGCAATTTTTGCCACGCCCCCAAAATACATAATTTTTCACCAGTCCTGACGAGTCCGCAAAATTTGGTGAGTTTTCGTATATGATAAAGCCTCCAAAAGGCCACTTAAAGAGGGACTAGAATAAAAATAAAAAAAATAATAATAATAATAAACACTACAATTACAATAGGTCCTTGCAGCGCTTCGCTGCTTCGGGCCTAATAAACACTACAATTACAATAGGTCCTTGCAGCGCTTCGGCTTCATCGGACACTCTGGCTCAGCTGCTGAGGTTCTGCTTTGGCTTCACCAGACACTCTAGCTCAGCTGCCGAGGTTCTGCTTTGGCTTCATCAGACGCTCTGGCTCAGTCGCTGAGGTTCTAATTCGGCTTCACCAGACACTCTGAACTAGCTGCTGAAGTTCTAATTTGGCTTCATCACACCCTCAGGCTCAGCTGCGCATGTTCTGCTTTGGCTTCATCAGACACTCTGGCTCAGCTGCTGAGGTTCTGCTTTGGCTTTATCACACCCTCAGGCTCGGCTGTTGGAGGTTCTGCTTCGGCTTTATCAGACACTCTGGCTGAGGTTCTAAATCGGCTTCACCAGACACTCTGAACTATCTGCTGAGATTATGCTTTGGCTTCATCTGGCTCAGCTGCTGAGGTTCTTCTTGACCACAGAGCCACAACAGCTGCTGAGGTTCTGCTTCAGCTTCATCAGAAACTCTGGCTCAGCTGCTGAGATTCTGCTTTGGCTTCACCAGACCCTCAGACTCAGCTGCTGAGGTTCTGCTTTGGCTTCATCAGACGCTCTGGCTCAGCTGCTGAGGTTCTAATTCGGCTTTACCAGACACTTTGGCTCAGCTGCTGAGGTTCTGCTTCGATTTCATCACACACTGGCTCATCTGCTCAGGTTCTGCTTTGGCTTCATCAGACACTCTGGCTCTGCTGCTCAAGACACAGATTCTGCTTTTGCTTCATTAGACAATATGCCTCAGCTGCTGAGGTTCTAATTCGGCTTTATCACACTATCCGACTATGGTGTTCAGGTTGTGCTTTGGCTCATCTGCTGAGATTCATCAGACACTTTGGCTCAGCTGCTGCGGTTCTGCTTCGGCTTCACCAGACACTTTGGCTCAGCTGCTGAGGTTCTGCTTCGGCTTTATCACACCCTCAGGCTCGGCTGCTGAGATTCTGCTTTGGCTTCATAAGACGTTCTGGCTCAGCTGCCGAGGTGCTGTTTCGGCTTTATCAGATGCTTTGGCTCAGCTGCTGAGATTCATCAGACACTTTGCCTCTGCTGCTGCGGTTCTGCTTTGGCTTCAACAGACACTTTGGCTCAGCTGCTGAGATTCTGCTTTGGCTTCAACAGACACTCTGGCTGAGGTTCTAAATTGGCTTCACCACAGACACTCTGGCTAAGCTGCCGAGGTTCCGATTCGGCTTCACCAGACACTCTGGCTGAGGTTCTGATTTGGCTTCACCAGACACTCTGCCTCAGCTGCTGAGATTCTGCTTTGGCTTTATCAGACACTCTGGCTGGCTGCAGAGGTTCTTTTTCGGCTTAATCAGACACCCTGCCTCAGCTGCTGTGGTTCTAATTCCGCTTCACCAGACACTCTGGCTGAGGTTCAAAATCGGCTTCACCAGACACTCTGGCTCAGCTGCAGCATGTTCTGCTTTGGCTTTATCAGATGCTTTGGCTCAGCTGCTGAGATTCTGCTTCAGCTTTATCAGACACTTTGGCTTAGCTGCTGAGGTTCTACTTCGGCTTCAACAGACACCCTGCCCCAGCTGCTGAGGTTCTAAATCGGCTTCACCAGACACTCTAGCTCAGCTGCCGAGGTTTTGCTTTGGCTTCATCAGACGCTCTGGCTCAGTCGCTGAGGTTCTAATTCGGCTTCACCAGACACTCTGAACTAGCTGCAGAGGTTCTAAATCGGCTTCACCAGATACTCTGTCTCAGCTGCTGAGGTTCTGCTTTGGCTTTATTAGATGCTTTGGCTCAGCTGCTGAGATTCTGCTTCAGCTTTATCACACCCTCAGGCTCGGCTGCTGAGATTCTGCTTTGGCTTCATAAGACGTTCTGGCTCAGCTGCCGAGGTGCTGTTTCGGCTTTATCAGATGCTTTGGCTCAGCTGCTGAGATTCATCAGACACTTTGGCTCAGCTGCTGCGGTTCTGCTTTGGCTTCAACAGACACTTTGGCTCAGCTGCTGAGATTCTGCTTTGGCTTCAACAGACACTCTGGCTGAGGTTCTAAATTGGCTTCACCACAGACACTCTGGCTAAGCTGCCGAGGTTCCGATTCGGCTTCACCAGACACTCTGGCTGAGGTTCTGATTTGGCTTCACCAGACACTCTGCCTCAGCTGCTGAGATTCTGCTTTGGCTTTATCAGACACTCTGGCTGGCTGCAGAGGTTCTTTTTCGGCTTAATCAGACACCCTGCCTCAGCTGCTGTGGTTCTAATTCCGCTTCACCAGACACTCTGGCTGAGGTTCAAAATCGGCTTCACCAGACACTCTGGCTCAGCTGCAGCATGTTCTGCTTTGGCTTTATCAGATGCTTTGGCTCAGCTGCTGAGATTCTGCTTCAGCTTTATCAGACACTTTGGCTTAGCTGCTGAGGTTCTACTTCGGCTTCAACAGACACCCTGCCCCAGCTGCTGAGGTTCTAAATCGGCTTCACCAGACACTCTAGCTCTGCTGCTCAGGTTCTGCTTTTGCTTCATTAGACAATATGCCTCAGCTGCTGAGGTTCTGCTTCAGCTTCATCAGAAACTCTGGCTCAGCTGCTGAGATTCTGCTTTGGCTTCACCAGACCCTCAGACTCAGCTGCTGAGGTTCTGCTTTGGCTTCATCAGACGCTCTGGCTCAGCTGCTTAGGTTCTAATTCGGCTTTACCAGACACTTTGGCTCAGCTGCTGAGGTTCTGCTTCGATTTCATCACACACTGGCTCATCTGCTTAGGTTCTGCTTTGGCTTCATCAGACACTCTGGCTCTGCTGCTCAGGTTCTGCTTTTGCTTCATTAGACAATATGCCTCAGCTGCTGAGGTTCTAATTCAGCTTTATCACACTATCCGACTAAGGTGTTCAGGTTGTGCTTTGGCTCATCTGCTGAGAATCCCATTCGGCTTTACAAGACACTCTGGCTGAGGTTCCAAATCGGCTTCACCAGACACTCAGGCTCGGCTCCTGAGATTCTGCTTTGGCTTCATAAGACGTTCTGCCTCAGCTGCCGAGGTGCTGTTTCGGATTTATCAGATGCTTTGGCTCAGCTGCTGAGATTCATCAGACACTTTGGCTCAGCTGCTGAGGTTCTGCTTCAGCTTCAACAGACACTTTGGCTCAGCTGCTGAGGTTCTGCTTTGGCTTCATCAGACGCTCTGGCTCAGCTTCTGAGGCTTCATCAGACACTCTGCCTCAGCTGCTGTCATCAGATACTCTGGCTCACCTGCTGAGGTTCTGCTTCGGCTTCACCAGACACTCTTTGCTGAGGTTCTACATCAGTTTCACCAAACACTCTGAACTTGCTGCTGAGATTCTGCTTTGGCTTCAACAGACACTTTGGCTCAGCTGCTGAGGTTCTACTTCGGCTTCATCAGACACCCTGCCTCAGCTGCTGAGGTTCTATATCGGCTTCACCAGACACTCTGGCTCAGCTGCCGAGGTTCTGCTTTGGCTTGATCAGACGCCCTGGCTCAGTCGCTGAGGTTCTAATTCGGCTTCACTCTGGCTCAGCTGCTGAGGTATTGCTTCGGCTTCATCGGACACTAATGCTCAGCTGCTGAGGTTCTGCTTTGGCTTCACCAGACACTCTTCCTCAGCTGCTGAAGTTCTAATTTGGCTTCATCACACCCTCAGGCTCAGCTGCGCATGTTCTGCTTTGGCTTCATCAGACACTCTGGCTCAGCTGCTGAGGTTCTGCTTTGGCTTTATCACACCCTCAGGCTCGGCTGTTGAGGTTCTGCTTCGGCTTTATCAGACACTCTGGCTGAGGTTCTAAATCGGCTTCACCAGACACTCTGAACTAGCTGCTGAGATTATGCTTCATCTGGCTCAGCTGCTTCTTGACCACAGAGCCACAACAGCTGCTGAGGTTCTGCTTTGGCTTCTTCAGACACTCTGGCTAAGCTTCTCAGGTTCTGCTTTTGCTTCATTAGACACTATGCCTCAGCTGCTGAGGTTCTAATTCGGCTTTATCACACTATCCGACTAACGTGTTCAGGTTGTGCTTTGGCTTCATCAGACACTTTGGCTCATCTGCTGAGAATCCCATTCGGCTTTACCAGAAACACTGGCTGAGGTTCTAAATCGGCTTCACCAGACACTCTGCCTCAGCTGCTGAGATTCTGCTTTGGCTTCAACAGACACTTTGGCTCAGCTGCTGAGATTCTGCTTTGGCTTCAACAGACACTCTGGCTGAGGTTCTAAATTGGCTTCACCACAGACACTCTGGCTAAGCTGCCGAGGTTCCGATTCGGCTTCACCAGACACTCTGGCTGAGGTTCTGCTTTGGCTTCACCAGACACTCTGCCTCAGCTGCTGAGATTCTGCTTTGGCTTTATCAGACACTCTGGCTGGCTGCTGAGGTTCTTCTTCGGCTTAATCAGACACCCTGCCTCAGCTGCTGTGGTTCTAATTCCGCTTCACCAGACACTCTGGCTGAGGTTCAAAATCGGCTTCACCAGACACTCTGGCTCAGCTGCAGCATGTTCTGCTTTGGCTTTATCAGATGCTTTGGCTCAGCTGCTGAGATTCTGCTTCAGCTTTATCAGACACTTTGGCTTAGCTGCTGAGGTTCTACTTCGGCTTCATCAGACACCCTGCCTCAGCTGCTGAGGTTCTAAATCGGCTTCACCAGACACTCTAGCTCAGCTGCCGAGGTTTTGCTTTGGCTTCATCAGACGCTCTGGCTCAGTCGCTGAGGTTCTAATTCGGCTTCACCAGACACTGAACTAGCTGCAGAGGTTCTAAATCGGCTTCACCAGACACTCTGTCTCAGCTGCTGAGGTTCTACTTCGGCTTCATCAGACTCCCTGCCTCAGCTGCTGAGGTTCTAAATCGGCTTCACCAGACACTCTGGCTCAGCTGCTGAGGTATTGCTTCGGCTTCATCGGACACTAATGCTCAGCTGCTGAAGTTCTGCTTTAGCTTCACCAGACACTTCCTCAGCTGCTGAAGTTCTAATTCGGCTTCATCACACCCTCAGGCTCAGCTGCGCATGTTCTGCTTTGGCTTCATCAGACACTCTGGCTCAGCTGCTGAGGTTCTGCTTTGGCTTTATCACACCCTCAGGCTCGGCTGTTGAGGTTCTGCTTCGGCTTTATCAGACACTCTGGCTGAGGTTCTTAAACGGCTTCACCAGACACTCTGAACTAGCTGCTGAGATTATGCTTTGGCTTCATCTGGCTCAGCTGCTGAGGTTCTTCTTGACCACAGAGCCACAACAGCTGCTGAGGTTCTGCTTTGGCTTCATCAGACGCTCTGGCTCAGCTGCTGAGGTTCTAATTCGGCTTTACCAGACACTTTGACTCAGCTGCTCAGGTTCTGCTTTGGCTTCATCAGACACTCTGGCTCTGCTGCTCAGGTTCTGCTTTTGCTTCATTAGACACTATGCCTCAGCTGCTGAGGTTCTAATTCTGTTTTATCACACTATCCGACTAACGTGTTCAGGTTGTGCTTTGGCTTCATCAGACACTTTGGCTCATCTGCTGAGAATCCCATTCGGCTTTACCAGAAACACTGGCTGAGGTTCTAAATCGGCTTCACCAGACACTCTGCCTCAGCTGCTGAGATTCTGCTTTGGCTTCAACAGACACTTTGGCTCAGCTGCTGAGATTCTGCTTTGGCTTCAACAGACACTCTGGCTGAGGTTCTAAATTGGCTTCACCACAGACACTCTGGCTAAGCTGCTGAGGTTCCGATTCGGCTTCACCAGACACTCTGGCTGAGGTTCTGCTTTGGCTTCACCAGACACTCTGCCTCAGCTGCTGAGATTCTGCTTTGGCTTTATCAGACACTCTGGCTGGCTGCTGAGGTTCTTCTTCGGCTTCATCAGACACCCTGCCTCATCTGCTGTGGTTCTAATTCCGCTTCACCAGACACTCTGGCTGAGGTTCAAAATCGGCTTCACCAGACACTCTGACTCAGCTGCTGAGGTTCTGCTTTGGCTTTATTAGATGCTTTGGCTCAGCTGCTGAGATTCTGCTTCAGCTTTATCAGACACTTTGGCTTAGCTGCTGAGGTTCTACTTCGGCTTCATCAGACACCCTGCCTCAGCTGCTGAGGTTCTAAATCGGCTTCACCAGACACTCTAGCTCAGCTGCCGAGGTATTGCTTCGGCTTCATCGGACACTCTGGCTCAGCTGCTGAGGTTCTGCTTTGGCTTCACCAGACACTCTAGCTCAGCTGCCGAGGTTCTGCTTTGGCTTCATCAGACGCTCTGGCTCAGTCGCTGAGGTTCTAATTCGGCTTCACCAGACACTCTGAACTAGCTGCTGAAGTTCTAATTCGGCTTCATCACACCCTCAGGCTCAGCTGCGCATGTTCTGCTTTGGCTTCATCAGACACTCTGGCTCAGCTGCTGAGGTTCTGCTTTGGCTTTATCACACCCTCAGGCTCGGCTGTTGAGGTTCTGCTTCGGCTTTATCAGACACTCTGGCTGAGGTTCTAAATCGGCTTCACCAGACACTCTGAACTAGCTGCTGAGATTATGCTTTGGCTTCATCTGGCTCAGCTGCTGAGGTTCTTCTTGACCACAGAGCCAAAACAGCTGCTGAGGTTCTGCTTCAGCTTCATCAGAAACTCTGGCTCAGCTGCTGAGATTCTGCTTTGGCTTCACCAGACCCTCAGACTCAGCTGCTGAGGTTCTGCTTTGGCTTCATCAGACGCTCTGGCTCAGCTGCTGAGGTTCTAATTCGGCTTTACCAGACACTTTGGCTCAGCTGCTGAGGTTCTGCTTCGATTTCATCACACACTGGCTCATCTGCTCAGGTTCTGCTTTGGCTTCATCAGACACTCTGGCTCTGCTGCTCAGGTTCTGCTTTTGCTTCATTAGACAATATGCCTCACCTGCTGAGGTTCTAATTCGGCTTTATCACACTATCCGACTATGGTGTTCAGGTTGTGCTTTGGCTCATCTGCTGAGAATCCCATTCGGCTTTACAAGACACTCTGGCTGAGGTTCCAAATCGGCTTCACCAGACACTCAGGCTCGGCTCCTGAGATTCTGCTTTGGCTTCATAAGACGTTCTGGCTCAGGTGCCGAGGTGCTGTTTCAGCTTTATCAGATGCGTTGGCTCAGCTGCTGAGATTCATCAGACACTTTGGCTCAGCTGCTGAGGTTCTGCTTTGGCTTCATCAGACGCTCTGGCTCAGCTGCTGAGGCTTCATCAGACACTCTGCCTCAGCTGCTGTCATCAGATACTCTGGCTCACCTGCTGAGGTTCTGCTTCGGCTTCACCAGACACTCTTTGCTGAGGTTCTACATCAGTTTCACCAAACACTCTGAACTTGCTGCTGAGATTCTGCTTTGGCTTCAACAGACACTTTGGCTCAGCTGCTGAGGTTCTACTTCGGCTTCATCAGACACCCTGCCTCAGCTGCTGAGGTTCTATATCGGCTTCACCAGACACTGGCTCAGCTGCCGAGGTTCTGCTATCGCTTGATCAGACGCCCTGCCTCAGCTGCTGAGGTTCTATATCGGCTTCACCAGACACTCTGGCTCAGTCGCTGAGGTTCTAATTCGGCTTCACCGCCACAGCTGCTGAGGTATTGCTTCGGCTTCATCGGACACTAATGCCCAGCTGCTGAGGTTCTGCTTCGGCTTCATCAGACCCTCAGACTCAGCTGCTCAGGTTCTAATTCGGCTTTATCACATTATCCGACTAACGTGTTCAGGTTGTGCTTTGGCTTCATCAGACACTTTGGCTCATCTGCTGAGAATCCCATTCGGCTTTACTAGACACACAGGCTGAGGTTCTAAATCGGCTTCACCAGACACTCTGCCTCAGCTGCTGAGATTCTGCTTTGGCTTCAACAGACACTTTGGCTCAGCTGCTTAGATTCTGCTTTGGCTTCAACAGACACTCTGGCTGAGGTTCTAAATTGGCTTCACCACAGACACTCTGGCTAAGCTGCCGAGGTTCCGATTCGGCTTCACCAGACACTCTGGCTGAGGTTCTGCTTTGGCTTCATCAGACACTCTGCCTCAGCTGCTGAGATTCTGCTTTGGCTTTATCAGACACTCTGGCTGGCTGCTGAGGTTCTTCTTCGGCTTAATCAGACACCCTGCCTCAGCTGCTGTGGTTTTAATTCCGCTTCACCAGACACTCTGGCTGAGGTTCAAAATCGGCTTCACCAGACACTCAGGCTCGGCTCCTGAGATTCTGCTTTGGCTTCATAAGACGTTCTGGCTCAGGTGCCGAGGTGCTGTTTCAGCTTTATCAGATGCGTTGGCTCAGCTGCTGAGATTCATCAGACACTTTGGCTCAGCTTCGGCTTCACCAGACACTCTTTGCTGAGGTTCTACATCAGTTTCACCAAACACTCTGAACTTGAGCTGCTGTGATTCTGCTTTGGCTTCAACAGACACTTTGGCTTAGCTATTGAGGTTCTACTTCGGCTTCATCAGACACTCTGGCTCAGCTGCTGAGGTTCTGCTTTGGCTTCACCAGACCCTCAAGACTCAGCTGCTGAGGTTCTGCTTTGGCTTCATCAGACACTCTGCCTTAGCTGCTGAGGTTCTGCTTTGGCTTCATCAGACACTCTGAACTAGCTGCTGAGGTTCTGCTTTGGCTTCACCAGACACTCTGAACTAGCTGCTGAGGTTCTAAATCGGCTTCACCAGACATTCTGAACTAGCTGCTGAGGTTCTAAATCGGCTTCACCAGACACTCTGGCTCGGCTGCTGAGGTATTGCTTCGGCTTCATCGGACACTCAGGCTCAGCTGCGCATGTTCTGCTTTGGCTTCATCAGACACTCTGCTTCAGCTGCTGAGGTTCTGCTTTGGCTTCATCAGATGCTCTGGCTCTTCTGCTGAGGTGCTGTTTCGGCTTTATCAGATGCTTTGGCTCAGCTGCTGAGATTCATCAGACACTTTGGCTCAGCTGCTGAGGTTCTGCTTCGGCTTCACCAGACACTTTGGCTCAGCTGCCGAGGTTCTGCTTCAGCTTCATCTGACACTTTGGCTCAGCTGCTGATGTTCTAAATCGGCTTCACCAGACACTCTGAACTTGCTGCTGAGATTATGCATTGGCTTCATCAGACACTCTGGATCATCTGCTGCAGTTCTACTTTGTTTCACCAGACACTCTGAACTAGCTGCTGAGGTTCTGCTTCGATTTCATCACACACTGGCTCATCTGCTTAGGTTCTGCTTTGGCTTCATCAGACACTCTGGCTCTGCTGCTCAGGTTCTGCTTTTGCTTCATTAGACAATATGCCTCAGCTGCTGAGGTTCTAATTCGGCTTTATCACACTATCCGACTAAGGTGTTCAGGTTTTGCTTTGGCTCATCTGCTGAGAATCCCATTCGGCTTTACAAGACACTCTGGCTGAGGTTCCAAATCGGCTTCACCAGACACTCAGGCTTGGCTCCTGAGATTCTGCTTTGGCTTCATAAGACGTTCTGGCTCAGCTGCCGAGGTGCTGTTTCAGCTTTATCAGATGCTTTGGCTCAGCTGCTGAGATTCATCAGACACTTTGGCTCAGCTGCTGCGGTTCTGCTTCGGCTTCACCAGACACTTTGGCTCAGCTGCTGAGGTTCTGCTTCAGCTTCAACAGACACTTTGGCTCAGCTGCTGAGGTTCTGCTTTGGCTTCATAAGACGCTCTGGCTCAGCTGCTGAGGCTTCATCAGACACTCTGCCTCCGCTGCTGTCATCAGATACTCTGGCTCACCTGCTGAGGTTCTGCTTCGGCTTCACCAGACACTCTTTGCTGAGGTTCTACATCAGTTTCACCAAACACTCTGAACTTGCTGCTGAGATTCTGCTTTGGCTTCAACAGACACTTTGGCTCAGCTGCTGAGGTTCTACTTCGGCTTCATCAGACACCCTGCCTCAGCTGCTGAGGTTCTATATCGGCTTCACCAGACACTCTGGCTCAGCTGCCGAGGTTCTGCTATCGCTTGATCAGACGCCCTGGCTCAGTCGCTGAGGTTCTAATTCGGCTTCACCAGACACTCTGGCTCAGCTGCTGAGGTATTGCTTCGGCTTCATCGGACACTAATGCTCAGCTGCTGAGGTTCTGCGTTGGCTTCACCAGACACTCTTCCTCAGCTGCTGAAGTTCTAATTCGGCTTCATCACACCCTCAGGCTCAGTTGCGCATGTTCTGCTTTGGCTTCATCAGACACTCTGGCTCAGCTGCTGAGGTTCTGCTTTGGCTTTATCACACCCTCAGGCTCGGCTGTTGAGGTTCTGCTTCGGCTTTATCAGACACTCTGGCTGAGGTTCTAAATCGGCTTCACCAGACACTCTGAACTAGCTGCTGAGATTATGCTTTGGCTTCATCTGGCTCAGCTGCTGAGGTTCTTCTTGACCACAGAGCCACAACAGCTGCTGAGATTCTGCTTTGGCTTCATCAGACGCTCTGGCTCAGCTGCTGAGGTTCTAATTCGGCTTTACCAGACACTTTGGCTCAGCTGCTCAGGTTCTGCTTTGGCTTCATCAGACACTCTGGCTCTGCTGCTCAGGTTCTGCTTTTGCTTCATTAGACACTATGCCTCTGCTGCTGAGGTTCTAATTCGGCTTTATCACACTATCCGACTAACGTGTTCAGGTTGTGCTTTGGCTTCATCAGACACTTTGGCTCATCTGCTGAGAATCCCATTCGGCTTTACTAGACTCACTGGC
>JBBPBX010024485.1:0-17610 GCA_038048925.1 Garcialebias charrua
CCTTTGTCTTCTCCACGTTGAGAGTGAGATTGTTGTGTCCGCACCACAAGGCCAGGCGGCTCACCTCGTTCCTGTAGTCCGTCTCATCGTTGTTGCTGATGAGACCTACCACTGTTGTGTCGTCCGCAAACTTGATGAAGTGGTTGGAGCTGTACGATGGTGTGCAGTCGTGTGTTAGCAGGGTGAATAGAAGGGGGCTCAGCACACATCCTTGTGGGGCCCCTGTGTTCAATGTGATGGTGCTAGATGTGTTACTCCCGATCCGTACTGTCTGTGGTCTCCCGGTCAGGAAGTCTAGCAGCCAGTTACACATTGAGGTGTTCAGCCCCAGACTGTCCAGTTTATGGATGAGCTGTTGGGGGATGATGGTGTTGAATGCCGAGCTGAAGTCGATGAACAGCATTCTAACATAAGAGTCCTTCGTGTCCAGATGTGTGAGAGCTGTGTGGAGGGCAGAGGAGATGGCATCGTCGGTTGAGCGATTAGGTCGGTATGCAAATTGGAAGGGATCCAGGGAGGCAGGGAGGACAGATGTGATGCTTTTCATGACTAGCCGTTCAAAGCACTTCATCAGGATGGGGGTGAGTGCTACTGGGCGATAGTCATTGAGACATGCGGGCGTTGCCTTCTTTGGGACAGGGATGATGGTGGTGGCTTTGAAACAGGTGGGGACGATGGCCTGGCTCAGTGAGATGTTAAAGATGTCCGGGGGGTTGTAGTCTGTGATGGTCTGTATTCCCTGCCACAGACTGCGTGTATCCTTGCTGTCCTTGAAACGGTGAGCTATTTTCCTGGAATACTGCTCCTTGGCCTCTCTGATGCCTTGATCCAGGTTCTTTCTGGCTGCCTTCAGGCCCACCTGATCTCCCGCTTTGAAGGCAGCATTCCTGGCTTTCAGGAGTCTGTGAACCTCAGCTGTCAGCCATGGCTTCTGATTAGCCCGAACAGTGATGGTTTTGAGGTTGGTAACATCATCAATGCACTTGGCGATGTATGAACATACAGTGTCTGAGTACTCCTGGAGACATGTGTTGTTGTTTGTGGTAGCAGCTTCTTTGAACATACCCCAATCTGTGGTGTCAAAACAGTCCTGGAGTGCCTCTGAAGACCCCTCTGGCCACACTCGTATCTGCTTGCGGACTGGTCAAGAAACCTTGATGGAAACACGGCTAATGTCTCATTTCTGTTGACTTGAAGAAGTTTCTAAAAATACTGACCACAATGTAGCAACTATTGTGCTAAGTCAGTGTTGATGGTCAGTATTGTGTCACTTCCACAAGCATGTTCCATCAACAACTAATCTGATTGGAACAGTCAGACCAGTTGTCATGTGTTTCAACAAGGTGTTGGGTTTCCCATAGTTCTAAGATCTACAGTGACACGGGCCATTTGAACGTGTGGCTAAAGCTCTATAGAAGAAATGACTCGTTAAATTAGCTCCTAATACTCCATTCATTAGCAAGCCGTTACCGTCAGTGGAATGCTTTTGATGGTGCTGCTTTGTGTGAGTGGCTCCCTGTGAGCACCAGTGGGAAAAATTACCCTGAATATTACACAATTACTCTGTTGTAATTTTCATAACCACAACACGCAGAAACGTTAAAAATGGCAGTTTGGCATCTTTTTCTAACTCATAAACCACAAATATTGTATCCACAAACAAAGCTGTATGTGGAGTCCATAAACAATCAAGCAGCATGATTTGTTGTTCTTCTTAGCAACCACATCTTTTAGATGTCTATAAGCTGAAGGAAATTGTCCATTGTGGAGAGATATCAGTAACCCTCTTAGGCAAAGCTAGTCTTTGGGGCAGCCCCAAGGGCTCATTTGAAGTGCTTAGCGGTCGTTTGGAGCTTTGTCGCCCCTCACTCTGTTGCCAGCATGGCCCAGGCCCCTCTGGCTGTGGAGCAGAGGCTGAACCATAGACCTTTACCCCTGCTCGCCACCAGGGAGGAAACGCATCACAGCTCTTGCACACACATACTCACACTAACATTGTGGCACACATCCATTTCCACTCCCACCCCCCATCAGTGTACCATGGCCAATGGTCTTTTTTCCCGCCACCCACTCCCATCCAACACCCTCCATTTCCCTCACCACCCCATCTTATTTTTTTCTTTTCTTTCTCCACCCTCAAGAAGGTTGCCAGGCAGCAGAGAAAGATTTCACACACACACCCCACTATGCCTCTGAGGGTTTTCCGGATGTCCTTGTTTACATCATGGGGTGTGCAGGTCATAGGGAAGCCGACTCAGAGCCTCACTGACCATGTATTTTCCAGTTCCAGTGTCAAACTCCATTCATTCAATACAGTAATAATACCAGTAGTTAAGGGAGCTCTGCTAAAGGGATCCCTACTATGACATTAACCTTTGTTGAAATTTTTTATCTAATTGGTCAATCGTTTATGGCACAATTCCTTTTAGCAATGAGAGGAAATTTGTATATTTGGATTAAAAGTTGGCATGTAGTGGTATTCATAATTCCACTGATGTATGTTGTGGTAGTTGACTGGCACAAGGCCGTCTTTTCTCTCACTGTGTCAAACCAATCGATTGGTTTTGTCTGCTCCTCCCTCCAACTTTGATGTTGCCATTGATTGTTCTCATCTGCCCCTGAACTGAAAGGTTAGAAAAGCTGAGCTTCACTTCTGGATTGCTTTGACCTTCGCTCTGCACATGCTCAGTGGGTTCCCAAAGCGCAGAGCCAGAGACACGGCATAGCCAGGCTCATGGGTGCATGGCAGCCAGACAACAGTGTGATCTGTTTTTCCCTTCTTTTTTTTTTTACTCACCCAGTGAGGATGATGTATATGTGATTGATTTTTCTCCTACCCTTTTCTCTGCCATGTTTCTGCTGCAGTGCACTAAGCAGGAGTGAGTCCAGGCTTGATCAATGCATTGTTTTTCTTTTTCAATCACACTCGAGTGAGCTGAAGACACGAAAGGTTACACAGGTGAGGGTTGGCAGGGACGGAACTTGTGCAGACCTTCTGGCATTCCAGTGTATGGGTTAGCATGAATGTGTGCATGTGAAAGTATTGTCTCAGGATATTTAAGACTTAACCCGGTAGTCAATGCATTTACTGCACTTTCCCTTTTTTTCTTTACACATGCATCCTAAATGTCTAACCTACCACAAATACTTTTCTGATCAACTCAAAACAATGTATTCCCTTTCTATTTCTGTTTTCCCTTTAAACTTATCATTAAGAAAGGAAACACTCGAGGAAGATGTCACTCTGAAACACAAGGCTTCACATCAGACATGAGCATCGGTGATAAAGCAATGGTGGAAATAGTCTACCCTAAAGGGGTGAAGAACATTATGTAGTCTTGAATTATCTCTTAGTAATGACACTCTTAAATCCCATACCCAAACATCTAGTCATTTAGAAAAAGATAAGAATCTGTGGGTGTGAAAGAGCTCTCCTAAAGCTGGATGTCTGGAGGGGATGAGGATGTGGCGGGCAGGGAAATGTTTAGAGGACTGGGTGGGAGTGCAAGCTTTGACCAGCAGGTTTCAGATGTCATGGCAGATTCTTTCAGGAGCAAATTACAGGGTTTAACCTCTCTTGTCCCCAGAATGGCTGTATTCTGATTTAACTTCCTTGACAGACACTCGAGCAACGTGCTACTCAACACCATTGTCGGAGGGCACACTTGACTCGGGAGATACTTCACTTCCTCTCACGCTCTCAAGTGCTCTTCAAGACTTTGTCCACAAGAGTCCATTGGTGGCCTTTTATGTTGATTCTAGTGAGAGCAGAGCGGTGTAGCCCTTCTAAAGCCTAATAATAGTTAGCATGTTGATGTAAAGAGGGTTTACATGAGTAGCCCTTTTTAACCATCCATCCATCCATCCATCTTCTTCCGCTTATCCGGGGTCGGGTCGCGGGGGTAGCAGCCTAAGTAGGGAGGCCCAGACTTCCCTCTCCCCAGCCACTTGGAGCAGCTCCTCCGGGGGAATCCCAAGGCGTTCCCAGGCCAGCCGAGAAACATAGTCCCTCCAGCGCGTCCTGGGTCTTCCTCTGGGTCTCCTCCCGGTGGGACGTGCCCGGAACACCTCACCAGGGAGGCGTCCAGGAGGCATCCTAACCAGATGCCCGAGCCACCTCAACTGGCTCCTCTCGATGTGGAGAAGCAGCGGCTCTACTCCGAGTCCCTCCCGGATGACTGAGCTTCTCACCCTATCTCTAAGGGAGAGTCCAGCCACCCTGCCCTTTTTAACCTCTTGGTATTATTGTGCTTTGAATCGGCTTTACAGAAAAAAAGTTGCTGTGAAACTGCTGAATTTATGCTTGTAATGACATAGTTGTTACATAGGTGAACAAATCCATTTGTTCTAAAAAATAAAGCATGCAAACACTAATCTGGATTGTTTTTACGCTTTTATGTCAGATCACACATTTTAAATTTCCCCTTGAGTGTATCATTTTAAAAAACTTTCCATAACGTCAAAATCCCATGTACAGGTGCCATACAGTGTACAGTATGTCTTTTGAGGTGTAACAGGCCCAAAGCTCTATGAAGCATTTAGCAGCAGGGTTTGCAGATTTACTCTGTGTTTCCCGTGTTAAGAGGAGTGCTGAAGCATCTAATGCAATTTCAACCCAACATGGCTTTCTGTGAATAAGCACCACTGAAGTGAACGGTCTACTGTATGCTGATCTACTGTAGAGCTTTCTGTTTTGCTTTGTACAAGCCCACTTACACTTTGCCTCCCCTTCCCTCTGTCTCCCTCCCCAACTCTGATTTCTGTAGCGATTACATTTGCCTCCGGACTTATCCGAGACGGTGAGTCGTGTGAGCAGGGGGGAGCTGGCAGGAGCCACTTCAGCCTGCGGCTCCGGCACATCCGGCACCAAACACCTGGACTTCTAAAGCTCTTGCACAGTCACCATGGGAAATAAACAACTGGAAAGCTGCAGCCATTGTCCTCTTTGCCTCAGTGACCAGGATGTTCTCTTGTCCACGTAATGTCAACTGCGATAACCCAGCCAGCCATTACCACCTGCCAACGAACTCGGCCAGGAGTGAAGATCTAAACATCCACAACGCCTCGGCTTCTAACGGCCACATTTACACGTTCATTTCAAGCCTTTTGTGTACATGTCCTAATGGTTTTTTTTTTTTTTTTATTATTTTTTTTTTTACCTTAACAGCTGAAAATTTACATTGTTAGAAGTGGTTTGTACTTGTAATATGATTATATATTTTTTCTTATTTTAGTCCACAAAAAAATGAGAACCAAGTGGTTTTGTTAAATGCCATAAAAATGCATATTGGTGAAGTAACAATTTCATAATTTAGTTAAAAGCCAAGTAAGGATATAATTTTAAATTGCTTAGGTTTAGTTTGATGTTTTTGTTTTTCTCTGCCTATAGGCAGGAGTCTGCAGCTCCGGAGCCACATGTGGCTCTTTCAAACTTTGACCAAAACTAACATAAAACTGAATTTTATTGGTTTTTATTCAAACAACAACAAAGAGGACTAGTTTTTGCTGTTTTCCTGTCATTTCTTTTGCAAATATGTGAATACTGGAACTACTACAAGGAGAAAAACAGAACTCACTTTAACTATATTTCTATACTTAATTATTATTCCCACAATTAAGAAAAATCACATAGGTTTGCATAGTTCTTGTTTTAGTGTGTTTGTTTGTTTGTTTGTTTGTTTGTTTGTTTGTTTGTTTGTTTGTTTGTTTGTTTGTTTCCTTTTTAACTACCACCACCACCTCTTTACAAGAATCTGGTCTTTTCCTTTATCTTAAATTGTAAAAATATCAATAAATGTTAAAAATCATTAAATATTTTTAGCTTTAATGTCACCCCTACTGGCCACAAAAGCCCCCCTCCAACAAACATGAAGTGGCCCATGAGCCATCAGTTGATACAGTTTGTTGCAGCTCTGTGCACGTTTAATTTAGTGAACGAAGGCATAAAAATGGCTCTTTCGATCATAAAGCTTACAGACCCCTGCTCTAGGGCTTTTCTTTTCAAGGAAAGTGTAATCATAAAATATTTTATAGTTTGTATACAAACTCTCCTTCTTGGCACACTTAAATAATTAATCTTGGGCTTACTTTACAGAACAAGAAGCATCTGCTGTGCTGCTTCAACATTTACATCATCCTGCTTCTTCTTTTTTTGCAGAACACTCAAAGATGCTTTTGTGAAATGAATTAAAAAACAATAAGTATGCAGAACCCTACTTCTTCTCAGCTTTTACTTTACTGCACTACATCATCATCTCAGAGAAAAAAAGAAATAAAACAAGGGAACATGCTATGAATGATGGCTGTCTGGTGGATGTGACTGGTTTTAGCCATGCCTCCATGTGACCTCGACTCTGTGCAGGTGAGGTATGTCTGCGTTTGCCATGCAGATCCAAACAGAGCAGGGCAGACGGCAGGAGAGCTGGATTTGAGTGCAGGCTTCACACCTCATCGCCCGTGTTTGCTGGATGAGCTGCTCTGCCATGACAAGTCCCAAAAAGAACAAATTAGGTCAAACGGTGACACGGGGTATCCCATAAAAAGAGTCGGCATGAAAAACCAAATGTTTCATTTTTGTTTTCCTCACTGTGAGGTGGGTGCCACATTGTGTTGTTTTGCCTGTTGAAACTTGGCAGAACCTGTGATCATTTACAACATGCGTTTGTGGAAAGATGAGTTACCTGACAGGGTTTTGTTTTTTTTACTTTGTTTTGGTTTTTACATAGATTTATATCAGGTTCATGAGAGAAGTAATGGACACACACAGTTAAACAGATGACCAAAAGCTGAAGGTGCAACAGCTCTGCAGGTCATTGGTGCTGAAGTGTTGACGTATTTAGGATGAACTTTGAATGAAGATTAAAAGAGGAATAAAGTCCTTTTGCCATTTTGTTTTTGTGCCGCTCTTCGCTCGTTTGCTTACATTGTTCCGATTCATTTTTTTCACCTGTCAACTCAGAAATGACTTGATTAACTTTGTTTCATTTTAAAGTCGTAAAAATAAAGTTTTATGGTTTGAGTTTGGTTTGTCCGTTCAATTTTTTTTTTTAAATTGATGCCATTCTCCGTGTGAATGTGCTGCTGTGAATATTTCTCAAAAGCCAAGCTACTCTTCTAAGGCTAATGTAAAATTATAGTATTATTTTTATTTAGTAGTAAATTATTTTTAGATCATACTGCCTAAAACAAAAAACAAAACTTTACACTCTTAACTATGCTGGTGAAGATTCTCAGTCGTCCAGGACATGATAAAATCAAAAAGGCGTTCAATACAAGATCAACTGGACTTTATTTGTTGCAAAAGACGTTTCGACCCCTATCCAGGGGGCTTTTTCAATTCACTGAAACCAAAATGTGAGCGTGTGGAGTTATAACAGTCTAAAGAAATCACGCACATTTACATATTTACAATTTACATATGATGGTGCGTGATTTCTTTAGACTGTTATAACTCCACACGCTCACATTTTGGTTTCAGTGAATTGAAAAAGCCCCCTGGATAGGGGTCGAAACGTCTTTTGCAACAAATAAAGTCCAGTTGATCTTGTATTGAACGCCGTTTTGACTCTTAACTGTAGTTTTAATGTTTGCACCTTTGTTGCTGGCTGACAACATTTTATGAGAATTTTTATTAAACTTGTTTTATTTTTTTGTCTTCAGTGCCATCAGTATCAATCAAAGGTTTAAACACAGGAACTTCAAGAATCACATGACTTTTTGGTGGCTCTTTATGCCTCTCGCAATAAAAGCATCAACCGTTTTATGGTAAAATTATTTTGACGAGAAATGTTTCAAGTTACCCGAAAGACAAAAAACTTCTATCGCAAATGTAATTTAAGAAACAAATCGTTGTTTGCAAATTGTCGCTGCTCTTTGAAACACTCCTCAGCAAGTGCAAAAACATGAGAACAAGAACGGTGAATTCATTTGGCAGCAGCTCCTCGTGTTCTTTTAACCGAAGCTGCTCTCGCTGTTGAAGTAGTTCTGTTATTGGAGGGCCTCCACTAACATACTGTTCAAGAAAATTAGAAATCAGCCTTAAATTTAAGTGATTATCAGTTAGAAAAGTTTAATTTAATCAAATAAATATGTTAAGCTGTGTGATACAGTTTGAATATCAATTCAATGACAAAGCTCTGTATTTGTTGTAAAATACAATTATTGTTCCACACTTGATTTATTGTATTGTTGTTTGGGGTAAAGCTTGTAAAACATTTACAAAACCTTTTTTTTTTTTTGCTACAAAAAAGAGCTGTAAGAATAATCACTGGAAAACATTATTGTCACCCTTCTAACATATTATTTGATCAACTGAAATTATTGAAGTTCTATGACTTGGTGGATCATAATATTTTATTAGTTATGTATAGAGCTCATAAAAATCAACTGCCTGTAAATATCCAAATGTGTTTTGTTAAACGGTGAAGCTGTTATAATCTTAAGGGAATAGAAATATTTGTTAAACCAAAATATAGAACCAGTTTGAAGGGTCGGTCAACCTCAATTCAAGGAATTGGATTATGGAATGGTTTGGAGACTGAAGTAAAAAATGCAACAACAATGATTACATTTAAGAAAATGGTCAAAACTGGACTATTGCAAAAATATAAATGAAATACTGTTATGTATGTTGCTTTGTAGTTCGATGGTGAATAGTTTTTTTTTTTTTAAGTTACTTAAAGAGGATTGTTGTTTGATTTGATTGATTGTAGAGGGGGCAGATAAAATAAGATTTTTTTTCTTACTGCTACCCTTCATTTTATTTATGTGTTGTATAGACTTACTTAAGCCTCCCTGGTAAGGTCTATTCAGGGGTTCTGGAGAGGAGGGTCCGTCGGATAGTCGAACCTCGGATTCAGGAGGAGCAGTGTGGTTTTCGTCCTGGTCGTGGAACACTGGACCAGCTCTACACCCTCAACAGGGTCCTGGAGGGTGCGTGGGAGTTTGCCCAACCAGTTTACATGTGCTTTGTGGACTTGGAGAAGGCATTCGACCGCGTCCCTCGGGGGGTTCTGTGGGGGGTACTCCGGGAGTATGGGGTACCAGACCCATTGATAAGGGCTGTTAGGTCCCTGTACGACCGGTGTCAGAGCTTGGTCCGCATTGCCGGCAGTAAGTCAGGCTCGTTTCCAGTGAGAGTTGGACTCCGCCAAGGTTGCCCTTTGTCACCGATTCTGTTCATAACTTTTATGGACAGAATTTCTAGGCGCAGCCAAGGTGTTGAGAGGATCCGTTTTGGTGACCTTAGAATCGCTTCTCTGTTTTTTGCAGATGATGTGGTCCTACTGGCTTCATCAGTTCGTGATTTACAACTTTCACTGGAGCGGTTTGCAGCCGAGTGTGATGCGGCCGGGATGAGGATCAGTTCCTCCAAATCCGAGGCCATGGTCTTGAGCCGGAAAAGGGTAGCATGCCCTCTCCGGGTCGGGGAGGAGGTCCTGCCCCAAGTGGAGGAGTTTAAGTATCTCGGGATCTTGTTCACGAATGAGGGAAAACTGGAGCGTGAGATCGATAGGCGGATAGGTGCAGCGTCCGCAGTGAAGCGGGCGCTGTACCGGTCTGTCGTGGTGAAGAGAGAGCTGAGTCAAAAGGCAAAGCTCTCAATTTACCGATCGATCTACGTTCCCACCCTCATCTATGGTCATGAGCTTTGGGTTATGACCGAAAGAACAAGATCTCGGATACAAGCGGCTGAAATGAGTTTTCTCCGCAGGGTGGCTGGACTCTCCCTTAGAGATAGGGTGAGAAGCTCAGTCATCCGGGAGGGACTCGGAGTAGAGCCGCTGCTTCTCCACATCGAGAGGAGCCAGTTGAGGTGGCTCGGGCATCTGGTTAGGATGCCTCCTGGACGCCTCCCTGGTGAGGTGTTCCGGGCACGTCCCACCGGGAGGAGACCCAGAGGAAGACCCAGGACACGCTGGAGGGACTATGTTTCTCGGCTGGCCTGGGAACGCCTTGGGATTCCCCCGGAGGAACTGCTCCAAGTGGCTGGGGAGAGGGAAGTCTGGGCCTCCCTACTTAGGCTGCTACCCCCGCGACCCGACCCCGGATAAGCGGAAGAAGATGGATGGATGGATGGATAGACTTACTTTGTCATATAGTTTTGTGTTGTATTTTTAAAAATGAATACATTTGAGAAGAAAAAAAATTTATCCTATCCAAAGCAGTTTACAGACTTTGAAATGCTCTGTTTGATAAAGATTTTTCTACTTAACATTCCTTACACGCACTAAATGGTCGAAGCTGTTGGCATTCAGGTTTAAATTAAAATTAAAATAAAAAGCAGATCAACAACAGAAAAAACTCTAAAGAACTTTTAGGGAAACTTTCTGACTTTGAAGTGAGTGAAAATCACCGTGCATTTCAACCACAGTGTGTATTATTTAAGCTTCCACTGATTGCAATCCTTCCTGCATTTCAAATCTATGTCTCATTCCCTCTGTAATTATGAATGTTCCTCCTCTGTCTCGAAAACAGTCGTCTATATTCTGCTCTGCCTCCTTTCCGAACACTGTTCCTCCATTTGTGTGATAAAGTGGATCAAATGAGTGGAGAAATTACATTAACCCTAAAATAATCACTTTAAAGAATCTGATTAATCGTCCAACTTGTGGCCAAGCAACAAGACGTGTGAATTCAAATAATCAATTTGGATTTCGGTGCATGCTGTGTGAATGTTACCTGACCCCTCTTTCTCCTGGATATTTTGCCCTTACAGAGATGGTCTTTCAGTGTCTACACACTCCCTTTAAAATCTACACACACATGCCCCCCCTCCCTCCTGCTGAGGCAGCAAGTGAAGCAAAATAACTCACTCTGCCACACAATCGCTCCTCTGCCTCGCTCTGGGCACTGACTGCTTTATCCCACAACTTTTTTTTTTCCCCTCTTTTCTCTGTGCTCCCTCCTCCTCCTCGTTGCTGTATTTTTTCATACTATCGTAACTCTACTAAAACAAGAGCCAGCGATGGTGAATTGCTTGACCTTTCTCATTGTGCGTTGGTGTTTTGTTGTGTGCTCTGTGTCCACTTTGTTCAGCCCCATACATCAGCAGAGGTTTGTTGTTTTTCACGCCTCTTGTTTGTGAAATTTTGAACCGTCGTTCCACATGTAACAAGCTGTTTCAATGGTTTGACGTTGAAATGTACAAGAATGGAAGCACATTTCCGCCATTCTATTTAAAAAAAAATAGCAAAAATCATCTCAAAATAATGAGATACTATATCTCATTATGAGATACTATCTCAAAATAATGAGATACTATCTCAAAATAATGAGATACTATCTCATTATGAGATACTATCTCAAAATAATGAGATACTATCTCATTATAATGAGATACTATCTCATTATAATGAGATACTATCTCATCAGCGGGTTCGAATGTTGTCAGTCCATACAATTGGCGTTATCAACTGTTATCATCCCCATTTGTAGCGGCGAATAGGTCACAATCTACCTACTAGCATGTTTAGCAGAACGTTATCAGCGTTGTTATCCCTGTGAGTAGGCAGCGTGTTTCCGTAAACCCGGAAGTGTAGCGTTTTTTTTTTTTCAGCTTTTGTAACTGTTTTCCTCAACCTAACCTTAAACCTGACCCAGAGGACCAAACCTAAACCTACCCCCCTTACCCTTGTGCCTAAACCTAACCAAGACCCTAAACCTAACGCCAGAGGCTTTACTCTAAACTTTAACACGTAGCTAAAGACGGAGCCTGCTGTCATCGCTTGTAACAGTGACAACGTACCATTAAACCTACTAGTAGGTGCAGTAGGGGCAATCTGACCGCTACGTATGGGGATGATAATAATTGATAAGGGCCATTTTATGGTTTATAACATCCGAAGCGGGTGATCTCATTATTCTGAGATAATTTTTGCTATTTTTTTTTTTTTATAGAGTGGCGGAAATGGGCTTCAGAATTCCTATTTGCTCTAGTAAAACTTCTTTTGCATGGCAAAAACTTGACACATTTAGGAAACAAGCAAAAAAAAAAGTGGGGGAAATGTTTTCTTTAAGACACAATTTTACTGTACAAAATGTTTTATAGTTTTCACAAAATACATTTAAAAAGCTCCATTTTAAATAAAATTAAATTGAAATATTTAAAGAGACAGCGTGTTTCATCTCAGAAGCGTAATGCTCAAACGTGAACCCGGTCTGGGTCCACGTTCGTCGTATATACACACTGAAACGAAAATGCAAAAAAAAACTCAAAAGAGCATGACAGATGATGCTAGAAAAACCCTCCCGTGGTCTTCAATTATAAATAAGGACTGCAGGGTTCGACTGCAGTCTTCCGAACTCGAAGCCAATGCAATTAAACGAGACGTGCTCACAAAAATTTTGCCAACACAGGACTAAAATTAAAATAAAAAATAACATTGTGTAGATGAAATACAAAGGCTTTGGTCTGTTTTACAATCAACAATGATTAAATCTGATATGTACTTGTAAACAACTGCCAAACACTTAAGTTTAAAACTCTGTCAAGCAATGTTTAATCATAATAATAGGAATTAAATATTTCTAGTTGCACATTTTTTTTTACCATAGGACACTATATTACAACTATACCTAGGAGACAAATTGTACCTGACCCTAAAGAAATGTATTTCATGATGCATGGAACATTTATAGAATATTCTTGGGGGGGTATAAATGAAATCAACTTTTATTGGAGAAATCTTTCTGGAAGATTTCCAGGGAAGACAAGTACTTTACATTTTGACATAAACAAACTGGATTATATCAAGACGCCGGTCTACCATTTACACACTACAGGTGTTCTTTTCCACCTGTTTGCCACTCGTAATGTTCCTGGTAGTTAATCCAACCACAGAGGCACAAGGTGCATGTTGTGTTCCACTGCACCATCTTTGCACACGTGGAGCTGCTGATAGATCCGTGTCGAATAAAAGAAAGCAAATGCAGGCCGGAGGCAGGAACCTATACCGCAGCCTCAGTGGGTGGATCAAGTTTGAGTTTCTCCTGATGTATCCATTCGTCAGAAATAAGACCAATAAATAGTTTTCTTTCTTCTTTTTTTTTCACAGTAAGAGTCTTCCCTCCAGCTTTTCATCTTTAATGATATGCAGTAATGTCCAAAGACCATGCAAAGGCTGGTAGAAAGTCTCGATATTAGCAGATTAAAAGATAGTCATGGCAGAATCTCTCAGGGTCTCATCTCACAAACAAATGCAAAACCAACATGGTTTTCTAGCAGTCCATCTATCAGTTCTTGATCTTGTTTTTTTTTTTCTTTTTAATTTATTAACATACAAATGGCCATTTACGAACACATCAGAAGGAAAAAAAAGGAAACAATGACTGAAGTTGGAAATAGAAAATGAGAAGAAAAAAAACAAGTTTTTGTTCCATGAAAATTTAACGCCGGGCACTTTACAGAGGTCCTTTTTTTTTCTGGCTTTCCATGAATGGATTTTCTTCCAAGTCCTTGTTTGAATGTGCCAACAAAGCTACATAACAGCGCACTGTCCCAGTGGAAAAACAAAAGTTCAGACGTCCCAAAGCTCTCCCAGAGTCTCTCTCATCTGTATCCTCATGCCTTGTCCACTGTGCCGTGTATATGTGTGACGAGAGCTGCTGGAGGCCGACGGTGGACCGGGTGCTTACAGGGTGAAGTAGCTCTTCTCTCTACTGTAGTCTTGCCCAGTACTGAGACATGTCAGGCTCATTCCCTGGGACTTGAACAGGGACCGACACTCCAGGAGAGATGAGTCCTGCAGAGACCAAAAAAAAAAGAAATGAGTCAAATCAGACAAAAACATCTTCAGAAACCTGAAAAATTATAATAAAAGTGTGCTTTTTGCACAATCAGGATGGTGCTTTGTGCTTTAAAAGCTTGTAAAATAAGTGGACAAGCACGGGGCTGCAGTGAGTCACAATGCTCTGCACACGGCTGCGATGTAAAACTCGTGCATGCTCGATAAATTGGGGCCACGGCAATGGCATTTAAACAGAGCGCGTACAATAGCAAATGAATCAAATTAATTAGCAATTTAGCACAGAGGAAATGTGGTTATGCATGATTAACTCTTCATGACTATAACCGGTATATATGGCTCTCTGTAGCAGCCCCCTAATGGGGTGGAACTAAACTATGTGCTGGAGTCGTGGGGTTGACATGATGGCCTGGAGTGGCAATGAAATGAAGAGCTGTTCATGCCCCTGCAGAGAGAAATTATTTCAGACGGAGAAAGTATTGACCCGCGGACATTTAAACGATGGAGTCTCTCACATGGACAGGATGGAGATGTAAAGTCGTCGTGACGGGGTCGTGAATCAAAGGGGTGACTGATACGTGCACTGTTTGATGTTAATTCCCAAAGATGTTGGTAAACAATGAACTTTCTGCCTACCTGTTGAGGTGGTACCAGAAGTGGTCATTGATTGGCTGTTCATATGTGCCTGCATATGAGGGGGCGTGTATGTGTCGTAGCTCCGCCCATTCACAGGCGGACTGGTGGGCAGCATGCAGGAATAGGAGGAGGTCTGGCTGGGCTAGATGAAAAGAGAACGTTACATTAGCTTAGCCAACCATAGTTTTTTTAGTTTTTCATGTTTTATTTTATATGTCTTCGGTACACCTTTAGTATTTTTCCTCTTTTTTTGCCAGAAAGTAAATATTCGGTTAAGAAATATGACTTTGAAGGACATTTGTTTGTAGGCGTTAGAACTTGAAATCACTCTGTGGGTTGGACATATTACAATGAAATTACTTGGCTTCTTGGATGATGTGCTCGTACTTACTTGCATAGGTAGGTTATTTGTCATGGTGAAGCTGGGCATGGGCGGCAGTGCACTGTAGGTGTTTGTGAGTGCAGAGTCAGGTCTAGCCAGCATTGACCCCGAAGTGAACGACACTATAGAGAGAAAGACAAAAACAAATTAGCTTAAGCACAGACATTCTTACACAAGCAGTCCTCTGGTGTGAGCTCGTCTCATTAGCAGTTCAACAGTGCGTGCACGGAGGGTGACACCTTATCTGACAGGCTGATAGGCACAGACACATACTGTACAGTGTGTGTCTCAGGTGATTGACGTGTGAGCGTGAGCTCCAGCTCTGACGGTGTGCCCTCGTGCCTGATTTGGTAATTACTCAGATAGTCAGTCGTGAAGTTTTGCTCGTTCATCCATTAAAAGGAGAAGCACGGGCGCTTCTTCAGCTGAGCAAGAGGCCTCCCCCTCCTGTTGCAGATTAACCTGCACACTAATATCCAACAATCCGATTGAAACGGCTGTCCAAAAATACAATGTAAAAAATATATATATCACACTTCTGTATTAATTTGTTCAAAAGGGAATTATTGAACAAGCTATTACTTTCAACTTAACAAATAAGGCATTTAAATAATTGTTTTTTTTGGTCTGACATGTATTTAACTTATCGCCACAAAAAACTATTATAAAGTTGGAAGGTACATTTTGAATTTCCTGAAAATCTTCAATGTAAAAACTGCCTTACATTAAGTTATAATGGGCTGGAGGGCAAAGAAGTGACTAAACAATGCCACATTTCAAAGTCAAACTCAAAACTCACCTGTTTAAATATGCACTATGATAGCAACTGCATTGTCTTATTTTAATTCATTTTACCTGTTTTTACTGTGTATATAATATTGTGTCTGTTTTTATGATTGACAATGTAAGGTGACCTTGAGTGCCAAGAAAGGCGCCTACAAATAAAATGTATTATTATTATTATTATTATTATTATTATTATTATTATTATTATTATTATTATTATTATTATTATTATTATTGTTATTATTATTATTAAACTGTATTGATCTCCATATTTAAATTCACTGTTTTGCCTGAATCATATTACTATCACAATTACTTGGAGATTTTAACAATAAACTTTCTTAACTCATTCACTTCAAACAAACAATTTTTTTCAATAATTTGTCGAACTGACCTGATAACCTATTGCCCTCGCCTTCCTGCACAGCTCCGCTCAATTCTCATTTCCCTTCACTGCTCAGTCTGGGACTTCTCCCATAGACAACGATTTCTCCGGCTGATTTTTGACCGGACCAATCAGAGAACAGAAGGGGCGGAGTTTTTGGCCCCTAACCCACGCCCCCACCTGTCCCAGCGCGCAGCCAGCGAGCATTCGCATGTTCTCATTCAAAGCGATGCAGGACTGTTTTATATGTGACACAAATGTATTAATTTCCCCTTCTTAATCCCTTATCTGGAGTTTTCTTTTGTTTTTTTGGCCAAAAGTCAAGTGATCGCTCCCTCCTCCTCCTCCTCCTCTCCCTCCGCTGATGAGGAAATGCCTCAGGTTGTCACGAGAGAATTAAACTCGGGTTTTACGTTGCTGCCCGAGTCCCATCAGATTTTCTGGTCTTCTGGTGTGCTGGACCAGCGATCCATGGTTTTATTTTATTTTTTAGAACGTTTTATTAACATATAAACACAGAATATGCAGCGGCAGGCTGCAGCGAGAGAAAATGCAGCAGGAGGCGGAGCAGATGTCAAGTTCAACAGACCACGGGGGAGCAGCCATATATGGCTCTGAGGGGGAGGGAGCAGAATGCTTTTCCCTGTTCAAAATTTTTCTAAGATCCAATGGTTTTGTTCCTCAGCAGAGGCCACGCCTCCAGCAAGAATCGGTTCTCTATGGAGAAAGTCCAGACCCTAGTACAAAGCAAAGTGAAGGACAAGGGTCTGGTTTTAACCAGGCTACTGATAACCTAACATAATGTATTTTACAGTGTGTAAACTCAATAGAGCAACGATTAATTTTTTTTAAGTGCAACATGTAAGCATTTGTCAGCTTTTATGATTGAGCAGAAGCTGCACAGCCAGAGGAAGTCATTGAAAGGTGTCCTGTATAAGCATGATCACCCCCGTGCTGTGTGAGCTGGAGCCCCCTACCCGGTGTGGTGGGCTGTGGGATGGCCTGGTAAACGCTGGTGCTGAAGCTGCTGCTGATGGGGATGTGGCTGGACGAGTTGTTGGCCTGCCGGCGCTGGTTCCGCAGCTTCTCCTCGCGCCTCCACTTTGCTCTTCTGTTTGAGAACCATACCTTTCATAAAATAAGAAGAAGAATGGCGTCAGTGTTTTGTTTCCCACACATGTCATCGTGTATTTTGCACACCTACAGAAATAAATAAGAAGCAAAAATGCGTCACTCACTTGTATTCTTGCCTCGGGCAGGTCGATTTTTGCCGCTAGTCTTTCTCGCGCGAAAACATCTGGATAATGAGTTCTTTCAAATTCTGCAAGGCCAGCAAAACTATTCGTAAACAACTGAGGAGTTTTAGAATATTTGCAGAGCTGTAAGTTGGTAAACATGTGTCTTTACAGGGGAATTGCGCCTTTACGCGTGAAAATGTGCATGTTCTCGAGATGGATTAAGCTTTTATTGTTTTATAAATCAAATGTTTTGACATGCATAACACGTTTAAATGATCTGATCATTGATTTACTGGTTGTCGGACCTTTTTCCAGAGCCTCGATCTGCTCCTGTGTGAAGCTGGTCCTGTTCCTCTGCAGCTTCCTCTTGAGCTGCAGACGCATCTGCGTCTCCTCCGAGTCCTCCCCGTTGGAGCTGATGGAGTTTGTGTTTTCTCC